>JAOXYA010120780.1:0-10475 GCA_028565675.1 Sorex palustris
ATAGAAAAACAAAATGTCAAAAAGGAGAGAGAGAGAGAGAGAGAGAGAGAGAGAGAGAGAGAGAGAGAGAGAGAGAGGTTCCTGCTCTAGATGCAGGCTGGGGGAGCTGCAGGAGGTGGAAGGAGGGATACTGGGGGATATTGGTGGTGGGAAATACGTACTGGTGGGGGGATGGGTGTTGGAACATTGTATGACTGAAACTCAATCATGAAAGCTTTGTAACTGTATCTCATGGTGACATGGTGATTCAATTAAAAAATTTAACAAAAATAAAATAAAAGTTCTGAGAAATAAAGGAAGTAAAAAATATTTTAAAAATAGTGCCTTTCTAGATCAACGAACAACATTTCTCAGGGCTTCCCTAGTTCAGTTCAGAAAACAATGGCTCCCCTCTCCACAACCCCTGTCAACAATTAGAAAAGTACTGTCAGAAACACAGAGAGGTTAGATAAAGTGCTAAAGACCAAACAGGGAACCATGGATAGCGTTCCTTTCTGCCTAACTCCTGCTTTTAGTTGAATTGCTTTGAGCTGACTTGTAGTTAACCTTTATTTCAATCGCTTTAAAATAATATTGTGAGCATTTTAATATGTATTTTAAAATTACATGCATGGTGTGCAATACTTGTGCACTAGAAACAAAAGCCAAATTGAAAGGAAAATTGAAGAAGTTAAAGCCCTCCCAATCAGTGAGCTAGCCTGCAGTGTGGGTTGAATGGTTTTGATGCTGGTAGGAGTCTTGGGGTATCTTACGTGAAGAAGGGAGGAGAGAGATGACAGCCTCAACAAGGAGATTTGCCACTTTCTCTCTGTCCACCTCTGCCACCCTGGGAAGTGGCTGGGGAAATCTCCAGTTTATAAGACTCTGCTATGAGCCTTATACCTTGCAGAAAAGGAAAGTCAGTTCTAGACCTTACCCAGGTCTTTTGGTTTCTGGCCTTTCTCTCTCAGAAAAAAAAAACAACAGGAGGAGATGAGCAGTGTATCAAGTTTATTGAGTAGTAAAGGGAAGAAAGAAGAGAGAAAAGGTAAGATCTGTGCTCAAGAGAAGTTTTTTTGAGGAATATCCATATTGTTTTCCAGAAAGGCTGGAAGAGTTGACATCCCACCAGCAGTGAATGAGAGTCCCTTTCTTTCCACATCTGTGTCAGCACTGGTTGTTCTTATTGATGTGTGCAGGTGTCTGTGAAGAGATAATATCTCATTGTAGTTTTGAGTTTCATCTCCCTGAAAATTAGTGATTGAAGTACTTTTTCATGAGCCTTTTGATCATTTGTATTTCTTTGAGGAAGTTTCTGTTCATCTCTTCTCTCCATTCTCTCCATCAAAAATTCTCCCCATTTTTGATTATATGATCTTTCTTTCTTTCTTTCTTTCTTTCTTTCTTTCTTTCTTTCTTTCTTTCTTTCTTTCTTTCTTTCCTTTTTCTGTACCAGTGTAATAGACCCAGCAATATCTCCTCTGAGAATATAACCTAGGTGTCCAAAAACACAATTGCAGAGAAGCCACTTGCAATCCTATGTTCATTGCAGCACTATTCACATTAACCAGAATCTGGAAATAACCTGAAGGTCTGAGAACAGGTGAGTGGATAAAGAAACTATGGTACATCTACATAATGAAATATTACACCACCATTAGGAAAAATGAAATCATGAAATTTGCTTATATATGGATGGACAGGGATAGTATCATGCTGAGTGAGATCAGTCAGTGGGAGAGAGTCAAATATAGATGATTGTTCTCATTTGCAGGATATTAAAAAAATGGTATGTAAATAATGCCCCAAAACAGTAGAAACAAGAGTCAGGAGGACTGGTCCAAAATAGGAAGGTTGCTGCAAAGAGGGAAGAGGAATGCAGTTAGGACAGAGAAAGGACCACTGTGACAATGATAGGAGGCAATGATCACTCTGGACACAAACTGAGTGCTGCAAGGAGGTAAAGTGGTATGTATGATACCATTTTAGTAAGAGTATTGCAAACCACGGGCTGCAGCGATAGCACAGTGGTAGGGCATTTGCCTTGCGTGCAGCCAGCCCGACCGAGCCTGGTTTGATTCCTCTGCCCCTCTCGAAGAGCCCGGGAAGCTACCAAAAGTATATCACCTACATGGCAAAGCCTGACAAGTTACCCGTGACGCATTCAATATGCCAAACATAGTAACAACAAGTCTCAAAGTGGAGACGTTACTGGGCTCGCTCTAGCAAATCGATGAACAACGGGAGGACAGTGTATGCTTTTGTTTATTGCAAACCACAGTGCCAAAAAGGAAAATGAGAGAAAGGGGGGGGGGAGAATGAGAGAGAGAGAGAGAGAGAGAGAGCCCTAGAACACATCCCAGCATCAAAGTATGAAAGTGCACACCTCAAGAGGGGAGATGTAGGTGGAACGTGTGTGCTATCACCATGTGCATGGGCTGGCAACACACACATGCTTGGCAGTAACACATGGGCAGCACAGGCTTGAGCCTCCTTTGTTCCAGGTCGGCTTTTATAGGGCTTTCTCCAAGTCTCCCGTGTGACCTTTTTACCCAGGGGGGTGGCTGAGGGGTTAGAGTTGGGAGCAGATAATATTCTTGGATAGCTCTTTCCTGGCCTTTATTCCTGCTGGAGCTTCTCTAGGGGAGGGGTCCAGCCAGGTAAAGGTCTTATCAGGCCTTAGTTACTGGGTCCACAAAGGGGGTCCCTGCAACTTTAAGGCTAGTTAGTTTTATTATCCTCAAAACTGACTGCCATGGGGTGGGGGGTGGTTCCCTTTCCCTGTCTTCTTGCTTCAGTGTCTCTAACAGACATTGATTTCTCCTGGTGCCCAGGGCTGACTGGAAGAACGAGGTCTCTGTGTCCTCCTGAGACCTCCTCCAGGGCATGCGGATATCATCTATCTTGCTGCTTTTTCACATGATCTTTTCTCTGTTCCCAACTGATCATACTCTCTGTGGCTGTGCCTGAATTTCCTCATTTTAATAGGACAACAGTCTTTTGGAATAAGGCCCTTCCTCAAGACCTCATCACTTCCTTCTTCCTTTCTTTTAAATTTCATTTTGTTATAATGTATGTAACACAGTTATACTTGTATTAATATCTATATTATTGATGTTCAAAGTTATTGGCATTGACTTTTGCCCCTCTGTCCTAAGTGCCCAGTACTCTCCACCAATGTCCTTATGTCATTTCTGGTCTCCTCTTCATCCCTCCCCCACATCCCTCCCCTCACTGCACACTCATCACCTCTTTAAAGGTCTTTTCTTTCCAAGCACAGCTAGGAGTGATTCCTGAGCACAGAGCCAGGAGTAACTCCTTAGCATTGCCTGGTGTTGCCCCCAAACAAAAACAAAATAAAGAAAGAAAGATAGAAAGGAAGGAAGGAAGGAAGAAAGAAAGAAAGAAAGAAAGAAAGAAAGAAAGAAAGAAAGGTCTATTTTCCATACACAATCTCATTTAGTTTCTGGAACTGAGTGCTTTTGTGTTTCAATTTGGAGGCACATAATGCAGCCTTTTCCACTTTTGTCCCCACAAATCACACTTCTCTGTCCAGAAGAATTAGAATTAACTAGTCCCTCTACCCCAAGATATGTCTGGGGCCCAATGTAAATTAAACTGAGATTCAATTATGTTTAATATTACATTTTTGGTAAATGTAGATGCCTTATTTATTGCCTTATTGAAATTGCATTTTGCTCTGGCAGTGGTTTGGGATTTTAATTTTCTGAACTTAACTTTAAAATGAAGTTTCCTACTTACAAACCTGTAAGAAATATTTATTTAAACAAAATTACCTAGAAGGGTGTATTTTATTTTAGAAGTAATATTTTTGAAAAAAAATCTCTTTTTGGCTTTTGGGGCACACCCAGCAGTGGTCAGGGTCCTAGTTCTGTGCTGAGAATCACTCCTGCCAGTTCTTGAGGAACCATGTGGGATGACGGAGGTTGAAACTGGGTCAGCCTGATGCAAGGCAAATGCACTACCATTGTACTATTGCAATCTGGTCCCTATTTTTGAAATATTTTTACAAATAGTTTGGGGCAAAGGAAGCTTAAAGGAAGTATTCCTTGGTTACCAGATATTCAGATACATTATATTGTTTTTCTTGGTCATTTGATGCAGATGTATGAATGCCACATTGTATCTCTAGGGATTGCTAGTCCTCAACTCTTCAGGAGTTCTTTCTTTTATTTTTGGGTCACAATGCTCAGGGGTTACTCTGGCTCTGCACTCAGAAATTACTATTGGTGGTGCTTGGAGGACCATATGGGATGCTAGTGATTGAACCCGGGTTGGCAAACACTCTACCTACTGTAATCCTACTTTTTTCCTAGAAAGAATTAGACAAAAGGAGGAGCCATATAGTACAGTGGGCTGAGTGCTTGC
Organism: Sorex palustris; assembly: GCA_028565675.1. Taxonomy (NCBI): domain Eukaryota; kingdom Metazoa; phylum Chordata; class Mammalia; order Eulipotyphla; family Soricidae; genus Sorex; species Sorex palustris. Next base: position 4,369 of record JAOXYA010120780.1, read on the forward strand.
CTTACATCCTACCTGATTTTGTTCCAAAGAGTAAAATATGTTCTCTTGGTTTTTTTTTTTTTAAAGGAAGAGGCGCTGGAGCAATAGTACAGTAGGTGGGGTGTTTGCCTTACATGCAGCCGACTCGGGTTTGATTCCCAGCATCCCATATGGTCCCCTGAGCACCGCCAGGAGTAATTCCTGAGTGCAGATCCAGGAGTAACCCCTGTGCATTGCCAGGTGTGACCCAAAAAGCCAAAAAAAAAAAAAAAAGCATTAGGGCCTGTAGTGTGGAGGTAGGCAGGAACCCATGACAGATCTCCAGTCCCACTCAGATCGGAACTGGGCCTCCTCCCCGAGGTCCCCAGTTTTCCAGAAGCTTGGCAGTCATGCTCATGAACTGCCCTCAGCGCCATGTAATCTCAACAACGACCAAGACCCATAGACTATAAACTAAAGCTCCCGGAAGAGAATGACACAGAATTTCCTGGACATTATATTCTATCCATAATGAAGAATACAAAACAAATTGTCTAGCATTGCCTATACAGCAGGTTTGAGTGGTGGTGAGACTGGTGTCGGAATATCGAATGTAACCAAAGTAGAGAGAGTTTAGGGAAGTTGCCACAGAGGCAGGGTAAGGGTTGCAATGGGGTTGGGGTGGGGTAATACTGGGGATTTTAGTGGTGGAAAATGTGCACTGGTGAAGGGATGGGTGTTTGATGATTGTATGACTGAAGCTCAAACATGAAAACTTTGTAACTGTACCTCATGGTGAGTAAAAATAGGAGTGGGGGAAATAATAAAATAATAAAATTAACATTCTGAATAAAAAAAAGTAATGTGGAGTTCATGCCCAATTCAATCAGCTTAATCAATGACTGAATAAATAGAAGTACTCCTACATTATATATATATATACACACACACACATTATATATATGTATATAAAAGAATAGTGTGAGTTATGTGGTTCATCGCAGTTCCTGCTCACTTTCTACTGATGGTGAAGTTCACAGTCCAATAGTACAGATCTTGACTCCTCTCAGTTTCCTTAATTGGACTGATGCATTTCAGTGGATTTTAAGTCAGCCTCAGAAATACATAATACTCGAGTGATTGTCGTACACAGAAGAGTCCTACTGGTAACAACCATCTCAGTTACATATTTTGTCTCTTTGAGAGTTCAAAATACACAGCCTCCTGTTAACATTTTTTACTCTGCTAAGTAGAGGGGGTTGGGAGCATGATACTGCCCCTGTACCTTGGTCCTCAAGGTATTCCAATACATTCCAATAGAATCATTGGAATTTCTGGGATTCCCATCCAGACCTGAATAAAGAACTGGAAGACCAAGACTCCTTGGTCTTTGACTTGCGGGCCCCAAGCAGGGTATCAGGCCCTCACGAGCTGACCTGAAACAGGTTATTGTATTGCTTATTAGGTATACTCCTTATGATTCTATTTATATTTTTGGTTTGGGAACCACACTGGGAAATGCTCAGGGGTTATTCATGCACTCGAAATCACTTCTGGTGGTGCTCTGGGGACAACATGGGTGCTGGGGATCAAACACTTGCAAGGCAAGTGTTCTACCCACTGTACTACTGTACTATCTTTTCAGCTCCACCCCATGTAGTTCTGACTGAAGTTAATAGTCTACAAGCCTTGAAGTCTTGGAATAAGCTGCAGATACACTGGTTTCTCACTATAGAGGGCATCTCCAGGATTTGATCTTCACAGAGGGCTTTGGAACTGACTTCAAGAAGTAAGGATATGAGAAGTAAGTCTCCATGCATTCCCTGCCAAATCAGTTACTCGTTCCTTACATAGTTGCACACACACACACACACACACACACACACACACACTTCATTTTTTTTTATAAACCTCTACTTATTCTCTGTTGCTTCATTTCTTCCTAATGTTTAACCAAACGATGTTTATATAGTCACAAACATGGATATACGTACAGAATTGCTATATATCTCTTTTTGGGGAGGGGAAAAAGGAGGTACATACCAAGCTGGGCCCAGAACTTTTGACTGTACACTCGGATCACTCCTGGTGAGGCTGGGTGGACCATATGCGTTGCCTGGGATCAGACCCCAGTTCTGCTGTACTCCTCCCCATTGTTAGTAAATATCTAGTCACATACACTTAATCTATTTAGGTTATGTGTAGGGTAGGGATAGGATTTTGTGGTTAGAGTTAGTATTAGAGATAGGTTTGAGGGTTAGAGATTAGGGTTAATAGGAATAGGTTAAGAGTTTGGGTTTAGGATTAGAGTTCACGGTCATGGTCACGGTCCTCCCATTGTTCATCGATTTGCTTGAGCGGGTCCAGTAATGTCTCCTTGGTGAGACTTGTTGTTACTGTGTTTGGCATATTGAGTATGTCACGGGCAGCTTGCCAGGCTCTGCCATGCGGGCGAGATACTCTCGGTAGCTTGCCGGGCTCTCCGAGGGGGTGGAGGAATCGAACTCGGATGGGCCATGTTGGCTGCGTGCAAGGCAAACGCCCTACCCACTGTGCTATCGCTCCAGACCCAGGATTAGAGTTAGGGGATTAATATTAGAAGTTAGGGCTAGGGTTAGATATGAGGTTACACCATAGTAGAGTGAAAATAAACTTTAGGTTGAAGATGATGTTAACTTTAGGGCAGAGGGTAATGGCTCTTGCCTTGCATCTGGCCCACTTCGGTTTGATCCCTAGCACCTAACATGATTCTCAGAGCCTGCCAAGAGTGATATCTGGGTTCAGAGCCAGGAATTACAGAGGGTAGGGCACTTGCCTTTCATGTGACCAATTTAGGTTTCATCCCCTGCATCCCATATGGTCCCCTGCATTCCATATGGTCCCCTGCATCCCATATGGTCCCCCAAACACTTCCAGGAGTAATTCCTGAGTGCAGAGCCAGGAGTACTCCCTGAGGGTCACCAGGTGTGACCCCAAAACCACAAAAACCAAACCAAAACAAAAAAGTAATTTAATTTTTCTAGTTACTGCCTTGAATTATATAGTTGTTGGATCCCCCCTTGCTTTTTTGCCTTATTAGGAACTGTTGGGTGGTAAAGGAGATTCTTGGAGGCTTCTTGGTCATTGGTCTTTTATAAACACTTCTATCACCTGTGGACATCTGAGCCCAGGGCACTATGACTGGGACAGACAGGACCACAGTCTCCATGTTGGATTGTCTGGTCTTTCTGAGCATATGGGGGTTTCTTAACCTTTATCTCATTGGGTTTGCAAGAGTTTTATTTATGGTGGGTTCCTGTGAAGGGAGATGAGAGCGAAAGTGAGATCCAGTGGGCATGGGGACCACTATAATGATCTTAATTGTGTTTTAAGTTGAATGAGAAAGCTTTGAAGGAATGAATAATAACAATGAATAATAACAGTCTAATTGCTACTGTAGTAAGATAACTCTTCTGGGTCAAAGATGGAGAATATAAAAGCAGCAGGGGAAGGAGGCAGAGACCAGGGTTCTACTGCTAGGGAAAGTCTGGTGAACAATAATTGTTGCTGTGGTAAGAGGAATGCTGTTGACATAGCTGGGTGCAGGAGATGTGGCTGGGAGCAGTGTTGGAAGACCTCACAGGGGAACTAGATGTAAAGTGAGAAGGAAGGCAGTGAAGGGCCAGATCTACAAGGCAGTATAGAAACCACTGCAGAAGGTGGGAGGATAGCTTGGTGCTCAGTTGGGGACAACAGTGAAAATAGGAAGCAAGTAATAGAATCATGGGGAGATTGTTTCAAAGGTGGAGCATAGAATAATGGTGGCCTAAGTCATGTTTCCTGTGTGACTGCAGGAAGCAGATGGAAGAGGTAGAGATTTTTGAGCTCAAGGGAAAACAGATCAGTGAAAAGAGGTGTTGGGCAGCTGGAAGAAAGGGTTGTTGGAAGGAAGACTAAGGTCAGATAGTACAGCAGCTTGCTGTGGCTGACTTGTTTCAATCCCTGGCACAATAGGTGGTCTCCTAAGCACCATCAGGAGTGATTTTCCTAAGAGCCAGGAGTAAGCCCTGAGTATTACCATGTGTATCCCCCTCCCCAAGCTTCCCCCCACCAAAAAAAACTAAGGAAAATTACTTGAGAGATTCACAGACAGAATGAGATGGAAGGTGCTAGGCATTGTAGATGTTAATGAGTGAGACTGGAGGGTTTGTCATTGGAAGAAATAGCAGAAAGTGTTCCCTGATATTAGTATATTATGTCAAAGCAGTAATGTAGAAATAGATGGGAGGCATGGTCATAGATAAGGGATGGGCATGCTGAGTGTTTTAAGGTCCAAAAATCTAATTTATCAACAAGTTAGCGTTACAGTCCATGCTGTGTGTGTGTGTATGTTGGGGGTTTCTCTCTGTTTGGCACTTCCACCCTATGAATTTTCTCTGATTCCTACATTTACTATAAGTAGAGTAATTGTGACATCAGAAGGCAGTCATCCAATCCTGGTTTTCTGCTTTTCCCTTCACTTATCTTTTCACTCACTTTTATTTGCCTCTTAGCCTTTTCTCATCATTCATGCCGCAGCTTTCTTGCTCCTCACCTGCTCGGAGGTCTGGCATGTTGTACAGTGTATTAACATGCATACGTATTTCATCATGAAGCTGAATTTTGGATGTCTTCTGGCCCAGGATTTTCAAAATTTTCAACTGGAATGTGTCTCCTGTTAGGAGTCCCAATCACCACATCATTTGTTCCTCTCTCCAGAGAGTGGGTGTTGCAGGCTGAGCTGTCACCATCTCCAGTGAGGTCCCTGGTAATATCAGCATGGGCAGCTTATCTCTGTCTGGGTAGTGAGCACCTGGGGGATCGTCTGTGAAATGGAAGGAAACACCTTCAAACAAAACACGGACTGGGTGGCACAGACACCTGGGTTCCTTCTCTGTTAAGTCTGAATGAGGGCTGCATATTCAGCACAACACACAGACTGCTTCTCAGTCATGCTTCATTTTCAAACCTTGCTATGAGTCTTTGGCTTGGATTTGAACTCTGGTTACAAGGCTGCTCTTCCATGATGTGAGAAGAGGAGGGATGTTTTTCAGAGCAAATCAATTATGTTTAGTAGTTTCATTTTTTGTTTTGTACATACCTGGTGGTGTTCAAGGCTTACTCCTAGTTCTGCACTCAAAGATCACTCCTGGTGGGCTTGGGAGGACTTAAGGGGTATTGGATATCAAACCCAGGTGAGCCACATGCAAGACAAGTGCCCTACCCACTGTACTATGGCTCCAGCCCCAGGTTCAACAGTTTGGTTTTTCCAAGACTAAAACTTTTCTATGTTTCTTGGCTTTAAAAGAAAAGTCCAGAGGTTGGCACACATCAACAATGTTGCTTTGTATGTGTGCTTTCCAAACCACAAGACTTTTGCAACATGCTAATAAGTAGAAAATCTTGTATTTGCCTTCTGTGATGGGCTTGATTGAGGTAAAAACGAACCTGTTTTTGTATTTACAAAGGTCAAAGACTCGCTGAACCTTCCAACTAGACCTCTCACACATGGGTCGGACATATGTGGACTGCAGATGCTGCCAACTGAGGCAGCGACAATGCTCCCATTTCAGGTGATATGGCTTCAATTTAGCAGAGTAAATAAGGATTTCAGGGGACTGGAGTGATAGTACAGTGTAGGGCATTTGCATTGCACATGGCCGACCTGGGTTCAATCCCCAGCATCCCATATGGCCCCCTGAGCACCGCCAGGAGTAATTCCTGAGTCCAGAGCCAGAAATAACCCCTGTGCATCATCGGGTATGACCCAAAAAGCAAAAAAAAAAAATAAAAATAAATAGGGATTTCACTAACACACATTTTGAAATCATTTGTTGAAAATATTTTATTGAAAGTTCACCCTGAAGTGAGGAGGTATACATAGTTATGATGTATGAAAGCGAAATAGACAGGTTTGGGGTGTGGTGGCTACAGATGCACTGGCCCTTCTATAATGCCTACAGCCGCATCTTTCTTAAAAAAATATTTTTTAAAATGAATCACCATGAGATGCAGCTACAGACTTACAAACTTTCGTGATTATGTTTCAGTCATAGGTAAGGTAAAGGTAAAGGCCCTCCCGTTGATCATCGATTTGCTCGAGCGGGCCCAGTAACGTCTCCATTGGAGAC
>JAOXYA010120814.1:0-10474 GCA_028565675.1 Sorex palustris
TTGCTTGTGCATACATACTCAGACATAAAAATATACACGGACATATGTGTCAACACACATGCGCACACAGACACACACACACACACACACACACACACACCACAGTGTAGCCTATCCCTAATGGTCGTAAGTGTCAATGAAAGGAAAAAGAAATAACAGAACAATTCATCCCACAGAGGATGGGGAATGTTGTGGAGATCAAGGAGACTTGAGCTTTTTCTACAAGACTCATTTTTCACTCACACAAAATAGTTTCGCCTGTTCCTTCCAGCAGCGAGACCAGACAACAGCAAGAAGACACACTGCGTGTCACGAGGAGCAGTAAGCTGGGCTGGGGTGAGGGGGCAGTGGGACACGGCCTCTTTGGAACCCCAGAGCCTCCTCGGGGAGCAAACCCTCCTCTCCCGCAGGGTAGCAGGGCATGGGGACAGAGCAGGTGAGGTGGGGAGGGTCAACCAGACCCCCATGGGCCAGGCACTAAGTGGGGATCCCGCTGCCAACCTCTCCCTGAAGCCTCTGCAGGCCCAAGTACCCCTGTCTGTCCAGCCAGCACCTGGCTGGGTCTTGGCTGCCCAGGTCAGAGCCCAGGAGGCCTCCCCGTGGGGGCAGGAGCTTAGAAGGGAGGAAAAGAAATAAGTGAAAGGCTCAGGGGTCTGAGAATTCCCATGTCCACTGGCAAAGGGCCCTAACCTGGCTGAGTCCAGGACATTCCCCAGCCCTGGACAGGCAGTGACCACACTCCAAGCTGAGGTCAGTGCAGTGCAGACCTTCCAAGCTGCTGTGGGGCAAGCGTCTGTAGACGGGTGCCGCGTGGCCCCCTGGGGCTCCACCAGGGACAGACACCCCCCAGCACCTTGCCAAGAGTAGCCCCCAAACACTGCCAGGCATGCACACCCCCCCAGGGGCCCAGAAGAGGTCAAAGTGGGGGAGGGACACATGCCTTGCATACAGGAGATCAGGGTCTGACCCCTGGCATCACATGGTCCTCCCCTTCCAGGGAGAAACCCCAAAATATCTCCAGGAATGACCCCAAAACGAGAGAGAGAGAGAGAGAAAAGTGGGTGAAGGGAGTTAGCTCAAAGGGTTTATCTCTGTACAGAGGACCCCCAGATTCCTGGATTCCATCCCCCGCACCACAGGGTTCCCCAGACACTGCCAGGTGTGGTCCCAGAGCACTGCACATGGAGTAAGCGCAGATGTGGTCCTGGCAGGTAGGGGAAGTGAGAATAAAAAGGACCCAAGGGGCTGGAGCGACAGCACAGTGGGTAGGGCATTTGCCTTGCACGCAGCTGACCTGGGTTCAATTCCCAGCAACCCATATGGTCTCCTGAGCACCGCCAGAGATAATTCCTGAGTGCAGAGCCAGGAATAACCCCTGTGCATCGCCAGGTGTGACCCAAAAAGAAAAAAAAAAGGACCCAAGAAGGACACATCGGGACCCCAACTCAGCCCAACCTCCTACAAACCATGTGGCCTCACCGCCCTCATCTGCACAGTGGGCTCATGCTGCCCTCCCAGGTTTGTGGCTGATAAGAGTTAAGGGGGGCATGTGGCCTGGTGGACGACCACCCAGGTCCCACAGGGACCCGGGCCCTCACCAGCCCCAGACACTGAGCCTGAAGGAAGGGGCTGGCAGACACTGGGCCCCAAAGCAGCTGACTCACGCCCCACAGCCCCGCCACTGGCACCCCGCGGGACGGGGAAGCAACAAGTCGGAGACCTTGGGGTGGGCAGGTGGGTGGGTGGAGAGAAGGGTTGGGTGGGCGCCAGGAGGCAGCCGTGGGGCCTGGAGTCTTAGCCTCTGTCCTGGGCCAGGGCCAGCGGACTCCGGGAGGGCAGGCAGGGAGCTGCTGGCATGTACCAGGGCGGGGTCTGGTTTCTATCTGGAAACTGGGGAAGGGGCTCCCTGGGAGCTGGCAGCCAGGGCTCAGCACCCCACACGGCCCCCCACAGCCCTGGGAACTGATAGGAGGAAGAACAAAGCCAAGTACCACCCCACCGCCCACCCCCACCTAAGAGGCAGCCCAGACAGTCAGATAGCCCAGTGGCCATGCAGAAGGGGGGAACGGGTCTCTTGCTCTCTTTCCAAGGGGTGCAGGACTGAGGTGCAGAGGAAGAAAAGTCCAGTCTGGGCATTCAAATGTTAACTCTGTCCCTCCCCAAACTGTCCGTCCCCCAACCCCAAGTTAGGAGTAGCCCGAACACACCCAGGATGATCCCAAAACAAACGAAAATGGGGATCATGAGAATAGCGTGCTAACCTCATGGGGTAATAAAGGATTGAGGAGAAGGTGAAATGGCGCGGGGTGGGGGAAGTGGCAAGTCCTGAATTGTCCTGATGATCAGGTGGTGCTGAAGAAGAGTAAGGATAGCATGGAAAGTTCTAGAACAGTCTTTCCCAAAGCGGGAGGTCTCTGCCCCTGGAGGGTGCTAGAATGATGGGTGTGAGGACCGGGTGTGATTGAGTTTTGCTCAACAGGTTGACCACAAAGACGCTCCCAGTTGTTAATTAAACCGCATTCAAAGTGAGCCATTGGGGTGCAGGCAGGGTCCTGTTAGAGGAGGTGAAATTGGGGCCAGAGTGATAGGACAGAGGGGAGAGCGTTTGTCTTGCACACAGCTGACCTGGGTTGGATCCCAGCATCCCATACGGTCCCCTGAGCACCGCCATGAGTGATTCCTGAGCGCAGAACCAGGAGTAATCCCTGAGCATCGCTGAATGGGGCCCCAAAAGGCAAAGGGGGTGGCGGGGAGGTAAAATTCCAGGAGGGTCTTGAGTAACTTTTCTTCTGAAGAGTGGGCAGGTAAGTTTGAGGACCTCCGCTAGAAGACACTGAATGGGACGGAAGGAGGCCCAGTGTGGGGCACAGGCTTCGCGTGCAGGAGCCCCTGGGTCCATCCCCAGCACCATGTGCTCCCTCGAGCACTGCCAGGGAGCAGCCCCTGGGCACAGACCAGGAGAAGCCCCTCAGAGCTGGGTCTGCAGAGTTCTCATATTCTGAAAGCACCCAGCCAATCTGCTGGGACCCGTCAGGCAACATATCAGGCGACACACCCCTCAGCCTTAACTTCCTTCACGTACGCGACTTTCTCTGGGAGTTTGGAAAATTTGAGCACAGCTGTGTGATCTGGGGCTGGTGACTTGACCTCTCTGATGCCAAGGCTCCTCATCCCTCTGATTGGAGTCAAGCAGGGAGGGCTCAGGAACTAGGAAGCCCCAGAGGGAATCCACCAAGAAGCATCTTATCTGGGCAATGGAACAAGCAATCCTAGCTCCCTGAGCCTCGGGGTGGGGGCGACACCAGGACCCATTCCCGGGTGCTGCTGGGAAACTGCAGCTTCGGAGAGAGAGCGCGGGAAGCTCCCTGTGCCCGGGCGGCCTCGTTCTACAAACACGGGAGGCCCAAGTCATCGGAGGGCAGAGTTCACGTTGGCAGGAAGCCCAGCTCTCACGCTTCCATGATAAACAAGGGAGCCCCAACTGAGATCAGTTAAGTCACACACACACACACACACACACACACACACACACACACACACAGCACAGTGAATGGGACCTTGCCCCAAGGAGGTCACAGGCAGGAAGTGTGGATGAAGCAGGGGTGCGGCACCAGGAGGAGAGTGCCCAAGACCCAGGGTCTTTAGGTAGATGCTGAGAAGGAGGGCCCTGCCCTGGACAGAAGCGGTCAGTGTTCTGGGGGAGGCCCTGAGGCCCGAGAAGGCTTCGACTGTCATCTCGTCCCTTGCTCATCTTCATTCTCTTCTGAACTTCACCTCCTATTGTCTTACTGAACACACACACACACACACACACACACACACACACACTTTCTCTCTCTCTCTCTCCCCCTCAAACCCTTCCCTATGCCCCTGCCTTACTACCCCAAACTGAATGCCTCCCCATCTTTCTGCTCCAGCACTTACACAACCTTCCAAACCCACTAGGAAGGGCTGCTCCTCCAGGAAGCCCACCCTAACTCAGAGACCACCACCGGCATCTCCCCAAACCTCTCCGTGGTGCCACTCCTCTGAGTTCTGCAGCCACCGAGGCCAGAGTTGTGCACTGCACCCCGAGTCCATCACCTTGCCCGGCCCAGGGGTGGCCTGTATGCACAGACTATGAACGGAAGGAGCCCCCCTCCCCACTCCCCGCCGGCTGCTCCCCACCCCAGCAGCCGCCCCCGTGAGCGAGCGAGTGAGCGAGCACGGCTGCCCCGGCCGTCGCCGCCTCCCCAACCGATAGAATCTGCAATAGGAAACAGGCTTCTTAAAAATAACAGCACATTTTTCTTTTTTCTTCATTGTTTTTTTTTTTCCTCTGTCTTTCTGCACGGCTGATTTTTTCCGGTGCGGCCCTGCAGCCGGCTTCAGGGAAAGGCCCTCCCTGGCCCAGCTCTGAGAACATGGGGTTCACAGGCCCCTGCAGGGCTGGGGAGGCACCAGATGGTTCTGGACGAAGCACTCTGGGCCAGAAACACCTGCACCCCCATCCCAATGGGAAGTGGGGGGTTACCTACCAGTAACTCGTCCCTCCTGGGGCATGTCCCCGCTCTGTGTGGCACAGCCACAGGCCTTCTCTGCCATCCATCCCGGGGAATCTGGGGAGGGCACAAGACTGCCGAGGCACCCCAGTGTGGGACATTAGTCCCCAACCCCACCCCTGGCAGTCCCCACTCCCCCTTGGGTGCAGTGGAGTTAAGATTCTCTGTGGAGACCTCTGTTTTGGGCTGAGGGTCCAGGGCTGTGCCCTGTGGGGTCCTCAATAACCCTCCCACAAATGTGAGGCAGGAACATAGCCTCCCTGGACCACCTGCCATCCACCAGATAGACGCAAAAACTCTGGGATGGAGAGACAATTACAGTGGGTTGAGTGTTTACCTTGCATGCAGCCAACCCAGGTTCTATCCCCGGCACCCCATATGGTCCCCTGCACCCGCCAAGAGTAATTCCTGAGTGCAGGCAGGTGGAAGCCCTGAGCGCTGCAGGGTTTGGCTCCCCACCCCCCAAATAAACAAAAAAACAGCACTCTCCTCGCCTGCCCAGTGACATCTCCTGGGTCTGTTGAATTGCACCCTCTGGCCCCCTGGGTTTCTTCTCAGATCCCGTGGGTCATGCTCCTGGTCACATGTCAGCACCAGCCGCCCAGCTTCTGCAGCCTAAAGGCCAGGCTCTCTGGCCACCACGCCTGAGCCCGCCATACAGGGGACCTTGGCCTCTGGCCCTGCAGGGCAGCAAGGTCCCCTCTCAGTATTCAGGGCTCACCCGAAGCTGCGTGGCCTGGCTCCCTGCACAGCCAGGCCAGGTCCTGCCCTCACTGACCTCAGGCCCAATGGTGCAGTGAGAGCCCAAACAGTGAGAGGAATGAGAGCACTTGGGGGTCTCTGAGAGGCTAGAACGGGGAGGGCAGGTCCCATCTAATCAGGGAGGGCTTTCTGGAAGAGGTGATGTGGAAACTGGGAGCAGAAGGCAAAAGCAGGAGGAGAGGCATATGCCTAAGCAGAGCACAGGGCACCAGAGGCAGGGAGGGAATGTGACAACAGAGAGGGGTGCACGCTAGGGTCCCCAAGGGGTCCTGAGGGCAGCTTGGGGATCTACCTCTTTCTCCTAGGAGAGTGGGAGTTCCCCAGGGGGTGAGTGATTTGTGGCTCAGAAAGGTCACCCCAGTTTCTGGGGATGAGTCTTTCTGGGTGTGTGTGATCAAGTATGTGTGTGCATGTATGAATGTGTGCATGTGTGTGCTGTGTGCATGTGTGAGCACATGTGTGTGCGTGTGCACATGCATGTATTTGTGTGTGCATGCATGTGTATGTGTGTGTGTATACACGTATTTGTCTCCGGAAGATTCTTCTGGCACCTGTCTCAGTCACACCAAGCTGCATCACAGTAGAGTAACAACTCCCAACCTGGGAGGTTTCAAACCACCCTGGTTTAGCGGTCACTCATCCTGCATGTCCAGCCTGGACCATCAGGGGGCTCCACTCAGGGAGTGAGGCAGGAACCCAGCTGTCCCTGGCCACGCCAAGAAAAAGACCCCTCAGGAGGGTGATGAATGGAGGCTCTAGCCCAGAAGTGACATGTGAGGCCACAGCTCACAACTCACTGTCCACACAGCAGGTACAGCTGAGACCCTGAGGCCTTCCTCCCCCTGCCATGTGCCGGAGGACCTGGAACACAAGGAGTGTGCTGAGGACCACCAGAACCCCTTCTACCCACCACGCCCTGATGGCCTTAATTCCATTATGACACAGCAGCTGATCCCTGTTGTCCGGGCGGGTGACCACGATGGACGCAGAGAGCACTCGAAGCCGAGACCGGGGGCAAAGTGGGAGGGGAAGCCAAGGGCAGGGACCACTCTCCACGGCTGCTTGGTCACTCTAACAAGTTGGTTCTTGGGTCAGAGAGTGCTGTGCACAGGGCGCTTGCCTTGCACGTAGCTGACACGGGTTCTATCCCCAGTGCCTGAGACAGTGCCCAGAGCACCCCCAAGAGTAAATTCTTGAGTACAGAGCCAGGAGTAACCCCCTCTCCACCACTAGAAAAACAAAATCATAAAAGCCCTTAAGCTGATTCTTGACTCTAAAGGTCCAGGGAAGAGGTCAGTGTTTTTGCTTTTGCTTTGGACCACACCTAGGGATACTCAGGGTTTACTCCTGGCTCTGCGCTCAGGGGACCATATGGGATTCCGGGACTCAGTTGAACCCAGGCCAGCTGTGGGCCAGGCAAGCACTCTACTCACTGTACTATCATCCCGACCCCAAGACTTCAGTGTTTTAAAAAAGCTTGACCTGGTCTTCCCGACTGGGAAGCTCAGGCCGGCAAGCAGAGGAGGGCAACACTCCAGCTCTTGCCGGCATCCTGGGAAGAAACAGCAGCCGTTTTTCTACAAGGTTGGGGAGCAGAAGCTGCAGAGAAGCATGTAGGATCCATTTAGAAAGTTCTCAGGCTCTGAGGGATGGTGGTGACCTTGGCTGCCATCAGAGTCCAGAGGATTTGAGGAGGACGGTGAGGGGGCAGGCTTGGTCCCTGGGCATCCCTCGTGACTGTGAATCGGCCAGGGAAACAGCTGAACAAACAGGCCTGCCGCCTGCCTCCTCCTCGCCCAGCGATCTCTGCTGCCTGGGACTTGCCTGCGCTCTACAGCCAGGGACAACCAGGGGACACCCGTTTCCCCCAAGTGAATCCAGAAGAGAAGAGACTGCCCATGCAAGGTTTATGAGCGGGGCGGGCAGATGGGGTTGGGTGTGGGGGGAGCAGGGAGGGGAGAGTTGTCAGGGAGTTCTCAGGAAGTCATAAAACCAAGATGGGATTGAAAGAAGTTACTCTGTCACTAGCCTTAAGGTAGCCAAAAAGCATTATGGGCCAGTTCCACACTGTGGACACAGGAAGTGGGACCTGATAAGACTCTAACTGGCACCACTGCAGGCCCCGGAAGGTTGGGCACACCCACAACCCCCCCCCACACACACACACACATACACCCGCAGCCAGAGCGAAGCTCCCACAGGAACAAAGGGTTGTGATAAGGACTTGAAGATGCATCACCAAAAGTTCTACGTTCTTCCTCTTGAACAACACCAGAGCAACGGACTCTTGATTCCAAAGAAAGTCCCACGTGGGGTGGGGGAAGTTTGGAATTAAAATCAGTTCTGCAGAGCTGGAGCGATAGCATAGCGGGTGGGGCATTTGCCTTGAATGCGGCCAACCCGGGTTCGATTCCCAGCATCCCATATGGTCCCCCGAGCATCGCCAGGAGTAATTCCTGAGTGCATAGCCAGGAGTAACCCCTGTGCATCGTCTGGTGTGACCCCTCCCCCCCAAAAAAGCAAAAAAAATAATAAATCAGTTCTGCAAAGGCAAGGGGAGTGCTTGCCCCTGGTGTGGGGGAGAGTGCCTGCATCTTCACCTCAGATGTGTATTCTGAGTTCGCCCTCTGGGGAAGCCTGTGTTCTCTCCCTGAAATGTATTATTCTCTCTCCTTCCTTCCTCATTCATAATAAAACTCATTTACTTCACTACTTGTCTCCTTCTGAAAGTCTTCTTTTTTGGCCACATCTAGTGGTGCTCAGGGCTGACTCCTGGCTCTGTGCTCAGGGATCACTCCTAGCAGGGCTTGCTCTGTGGACCATATGGGATGCCAGGGATCCAACCTGGGTCAGCCGCGTGCAATGCTCTATCCGCTGTCCTATCGCTCCTGCCCCATCTGCCTGAAATTCTTTACAGTGAGGGAAGAGCGATGTGTCTGAAAGACCTGGGTCAAGTTTAGGACTTTGTCTTCTTTCCTGGAAAGAGCAATTCCTCGCTCCAGCCTAGTGCCATAGCTGCCCAGGAAACTGGATGGCAGGGATCATTCTCCATGCCAGACAGAGCATGGGGACCTGGGTAACACCAGGCAACCACCTTGTGGGGCTGGTGAGACGTGAGGTCTGTGCTGTGCAGGGGTTCACCACAGAGTCTCACCTGTCCTCAATCTCCCCAGGTGCTGTCCCCAGGGAACTAAGGTAGACTCCTTTCTGGAAGGGACCATTTCTCATCTCCTCACTGCACATAACTACCCCCAAAACTTACACGACACTGAAGAACTGAAACATACCAATTCCAGAAGATGTGAGAAATGTCACTCGGGTCAATGAGCTTGTCACCAGGAAGGGGAGCTTGCCTCTGCCCAAGCTGCTGTCTACTTAGGGGTCAGTTTGGGATGGGACTGACTGGTTGGGGGCAATCTGCCGATTCTGGTGCTTCAGAGAGCGTTTTTTTTTTTTTGCAATTATGCCTGGGACATAATCGCCCCCCCAGGGGGGCTGGGGTCACAGCTGGTGGTGCTCAGGGGTCACTCCTGGGGGTACTCAGTAGACCATGCAGTGCTGGGAATCGAACCTGGGTCTCCTTCATGCAAAGCGTGCACTCAGCCAGCCCACAGAGCTGTCTCTCCTCTGGAGAGCCCTTCACGACACGGCTGTTATACTCTGACCTCCACCTTTCCAGCTATTTAATCTCACACCTGCCCGGCCAGACAGGCTATGTGGGTTTCAAGGGAAGGACAGAGAAGCAAGGTTCAGAGGGGTCAAAGGTAACTGTGCCAAGTTCAAAGCCGAAGTGTTTCTGCAGGGAAGGATTCCAATGGGGGAAAATTCTTTTTTGTTATACTGAAGGCATGAGCCCTCATTGGAGAATGGGGGGAGGGTGGTGATCTGTGGGAAGCCTATGCCCACCCAGAACTTCTCTTTTGGGGAGACACCCCAGCCATACTCAGTTTATTCCTGGCTCTCTGAAAGGGAATCACTCCTGCTGGGCTCAGGTACCCTATGGGATTGAATGAGGGTCAGTCATGCTCAAGGCAAGTGCCCTACCCACTGTACTCTCTCTCTCTCTCTCTCTCTCTCTCTCTCTCTCTCTCTCTCTCTCTCTCTCTCTCTTTCTGCCCTACACACCCACACCCCCACTCCCCAGCCTTTTCCTCACCCGGGCAATGAGGACAAAGGCAAGCTTGGGTCCCAGGGACATGAGGCACTATGGAAAATTCTGTTGCCTGGCATTGACAACCCCCACCACCACCACCACCAAGTTTCCAGGCATTAGAGCGATCTTATTAATTTTCTGGGGCGGAGGGGCTCGAGCACAAAGGGCGGGTGAGTCTTTCTTTACCGCCACTCGAAACGATACACCATAAACCTCAAAACAGGTCCAGTATTTAGCTTCCGGGTCCGTGCGTCACCTGAGGTCTAACCTCTCCACCCAACCTGACTCAAGAAACCAGCAACTTTTCAACCACCGGCATCACCGTCCACGGACCAAAACGTCTGTCATCGCAGCTTGCAGCTAGCCAGGGCGTGCTGGCCTTGACGGGAGAAAGGTCACTGGCCGCTGAGTTTCTGCACTAAGAAGTACCTGGGGGATGCGGGCATCACTCGGGAGAGATCTCCCTGAGTCTCGCCCGCAACTCAGATTTCCAATAGATCAAAAAGACGCAGCATCTGACTCAGCCACATAGAGGGCTGGGGGCGTGAGAAGGGGCGCATACGGAGGAAAAGACCCCAGCACCGGAAAGGTGCTGCCCCAGCCCATCAGCTGGCAGAAACCAAGCCGAAAGCGGCCCGCAGAACTAGGCCAGCGTCCCCGCGAGCCCCCCAGCACGCCCCGCCCCACCCGAGTCTCCGCGTTCTCATTCCCAACGCTGGGGCCCAGTGCCCGCTCCCATTGGTCGGCGGCCACGTCCGTCAGCGGGCGGGACGTCGGCGGCGAGCAGAGCCGACAGGCCATTGGTGGGCGGCCACGTCCGTCAGCGGGCGGGACGCCGGCGCCGAGAAAAGGCTACATTGTAACAAGGCGAGCGCGCCGCGAGCCCGGAGGAAGGAGGCGCAGGGGGGCCCCGGTCCCGCAGCCTCGGCGGCCGCCGCCGCTGCTACCTGCCGCCGCGGAGCCCACCTCGGGCCCGGGGCCAGCGCCTCCCCCCACCGCCGGGCCCGGAACCAGCCCC
>JAOXYA010120824.1:0-10474 GCA_028565675.1 Sorex palustris
GTCAGCAACTACACCACCTCCGCTTTGCTGATGACATCATTCTAATAACACCAAACATTAGCCAAGCGGCACAAATGCTGGCCGACTTCGACCATGATTGTGGAAAGGTTGGACTACACTGAATCTCACAAAGACAATGTTTATGAGAAATGGTATCATTCCTAATTTCTCATTAGCTCTCAATGGAACAAACATCTCTGAATGCAAGTTATGTGTATCTAGGTTGAGAAGTCAACATGATGAATGACCTGGCACCTCAGTTTCGCAGGAGGAAGAGAGTGGCTTGGAATGCCTTCAAGAGCATCAAAGAAATAGCTAAGAAGACAAAGAACCTCCGGCTCAGGCACATCTCTTCAATTCCACTGTTCTTCCTGCATTAACATACGCCTCAGAGACCCAGGCCCTATGAAAACAAGATGAGAACGCTATTCGGGTCTCCCAAAGAAGAATCGAAAGAGTATCACGCTTCACTCAAGTGAGAGAGTTCTGACCTCTGTTAATGATCAAGAATCAGGGACACTGTCTCATTTGCCAAGGCATCAAAAATCAGATGGGCAGGTAATGCTATTTGGAGATGACCACTGGATTAGAGCCGTTACCGACTGTATTCCATGGGACGTCAAAAGATTTTGTGCCGCCCTCCTACGAGATGGTCAGATTTCTTCATCAAGACCCTGAACGATCGGTTTGAGGCTCTTCATTTTCCTGGAGTGAGCAGATGCCATTGAGTTACACTAGCAAGGGACAGGGATGAATAGAGACGTTACTGGCACCAGCTCGAGCAAATCAATGAGTAATGTCATGTCAAGTGATCAAGTGGAGGAGAAAATTGAGTTTCCCAAGGTCATAAATAGTCCCTTTTATTATGTGAAAGAGACAGAAACCTCTGGTTTTTAAAATATTACATGGCAATCCATCTTTGAGCTTGAAGAAAGAAACTGAAAAAACCAAGAACAACTATAGAATGAAACAGATACAAGTCAGATTCAGCCTTGCATTCCATCCATTATACGTTGTTGACAATGATGTGGCCAAATATCTCACAGGTGTTACCTGTTGTTTGAACTACCTGGTATATTCATTGTTTTTAGTGTCCCTGGCTCTAAGCTAATCTCATAGAAAGAAATGAGAACATCAAACATGTCTATTTGAAAGTTCACTTGTCATGGTCCATAGCAACCCATCAATAATGAAGTCCTAGCATTTAGTAATCTCATTATATATCCAATCATCTTGCCTAACCAAATGCCAGTGTAAATTATATTTTTAAGGAACATATTTACTTTTCTGTTGAATCACAACAAGAAGTCAGGAGTGGAGGGTTGTGTAGGGAGCCATGCGTGGATAAATTCTGAAACTAGTTTCCAGCCCCAGCAAAGAAGGCTAAGGAGAAGATTGGGGGTAGGAGGACAGAGATGGAAGAGATGGAAGAAGCAAAGGCCCTTACTGCTTACAGAGATATCTTGACATGTCAGAGAATAAAGATGTGGCATTTGTTCCAGTTTGGTGGCACTACATGATGTCAGCAAGCACTGAAAGTGAAATGCTTTGACAGATGATGGTGGATCATGGCCCAAGTAAAGGTTAAATCTCAAAGTCTGCCCCAAATAATGATGACCTTGACTTCTCGCATTCTGATCAGAGACAGGATTTTAACAGTGTGTTTGTAGCAAGAAAATGGAAGTTACTTACATATATGTATGTCCAGTAAACAACTTTCAAACAATTAATATAGATTTGAGCTACCAGATTCACATGATCTAAAATGGACCATCACAGACCATTGTAAGTAATGCATTCAAGTGCCCTAGTGCCCTGCATATGATTTTGTCAAAGTGACTGTAACAGTTATGCATGCATCTCTATCATAAAAATCGATAATTCTTCCCACCTTCTTCTCCTCACAAAGATCAGAAGTTTGAGATGGAAAAGGTCTCCAGATACATAAAGAAAAGGCCAATGACAAAACACTATGGCTAAGAATGACCATCCATGTGTTGGGAGAGAGGGGGTTGAAAATCAGATTCTAACCTGCATGTGAATGTATAGAGGATATAGAAGTGTCAAACAATTTGAACATTTAAAAAAAACAAATTCAGAAGCCTTGTATTTTATGGTTTTAAGCCTTACTACAAAGACCAAAATGATGTATTTGTATAAAAATAGACAATATAACAAAGGAATCTAAAAGATCTATGTAATTGATTTTTACTCTGATAATAACACTTAATATAATGTCTAATCTCAAAAAATTAATTCATAATATAGTATCTTAGCAGTGAGCACAGTACGATACAACATATTTCTAGAATCTTTCCTAACTGAAACCTTATACCTGTTAATTAGAAACTACTCTTTTCCCCCATCTTCCCACCTCATGGACCCTCCATTGTTTATATAATCTTTGTTTTTATGTTTTTGACGTGCTTAGAGTCTTCAGACACGTAAAACCAGGGTGGAAGTGACAGTAAACCACTTGGCTTGCAGACAGTTCAGGTCCTAGCATCCCCAATGGTCCCTTGAGCACCATAGACTGCGCCCTCCCCAACCTCCCAAAATGGTGAAACCATGAATTTGTTTTTGCTTTTTTGGGTCACACACAGCGATGCACAGGAGTTACTCTGGTTCATGTACTCAGGAATCACTCCTGGCAGTGCTCAGGAGACCATATGTGATGCTGGGAGTCAAACCTGGGTCGGCCACGTGCAAGGCAAATGCCCTACCCGCTGTACTATTGCTCCAGTCCCAAAACCATTAATTTTTATCCTGTAGTGTCTGACTTATATTATTTAGCTTAAAGACCCCAAGGTCCTCCCATGTTGTTCATCTGAACAGATGGAAAATATTCCATTTCCATATGCACCATATTTCCTCTCCCTATCTGTTGGTAGACATTTAGGTTGTTTCAACATTTGAGACTATTGTGAATGATATAACAATATATGTGGAAATGCAAATATCTCTTTGAGATGGTGATTTCAATTCCCTTTACACAGAAGTAAAATTGCTGCTTGACCTTATAATTGAATTTTTAATTTGTTGAGAAACTTTCATGTAGTTTACCATAGTGGGTAAACTATTTTAACATTGCTACCGATGGCGAACAAAACATCAGAGAGCCTTTCATTTATCAGAAGATAGTTGGCAGATATTAACCATACAACAAAAGGAAAGGAGGCTAAAGAGATAGCTCTGGTGGTAGAGCAGGTAAGAGGCCTTGAGTTGAATGCCCATCACTGTGTTCTCTGACCTGTCCCTAAACCACTGCAGAGTGATAACTACTTTTATAAAAAAAAAAAAAAGAAAATCCTTGATATATAAAGTACTCAGAAATATAAGCAAAAAAAAAAATCAAAAGCCCTGTCAAAAAAAATGGGGAGCGGAAATAAATAGACACTTCTCAGAGAAAGACAGGTTGTTGGCCAGTAAGCACGTGGAAAAAGATGCTCAGCATCACTTATCATGAGAGAAATCCAAATCAAGACCACAATAAGATACCATCTTACAAAAGTGAGAATGGCGCATATCAAAAATAGTAGGAACAATCTGTGTTGTCAGGGACATAGCAGAAAAAGAAATCTTATTCACTGCTTGTGGGAAAGTTGTCTACTACAACCCCTGTGGAAAACAGTATGGAGAGTTCTCAGTAATCTCAGAGTTGAACTGCCATAAGACCCAGCAATTCCACTTTGAAGCATCTTCCCCCGGGACATAAAAACACTCTCAAAGGGGCATTTGCACACCATTATTTATGGCTTCGCTCAGTAAAATAACTAAGGTACGGAGTCAACGAATGTGTCCAACTATAGATAAATGGATTAAGAAGTGTGGAATATATGCACAACGGAATGCTATGCAGCTGCAAGGAACAATGAAGTCGTGCAGTTTGCTGCAACCTGGTTGCAACCAAACATGTCATGTTGAGTGGTAAATCAAAAGAAAAAAGACAAATATAAAATGATCTTGCTTATCTGTGGTATATAAAATACTAGATTAAAAAAACATATAAATCCCTTGACCCTAGTTTTTAGAGAGGAAAAGGACAGAAAGGAAAAGAAATCAAGGGGGTGAAAAAGAGGACAGAAAATACTCTGTGAACAGGCATCAGGGTTTCAGTTATACCAGTGATGTGGGAGAGTGGTGTCATCATATAGTCAAAACACAGCCTCATCAACATTAAAAAAACAAGAGATCTAAGCTGCAACCAGTGGAATTTTATAATGTGTCTGTCTAACTGACAGGCAGGGGATTGGGTGGAGATTGGAGTGGGGATGGAATATGGATATACTGATAAAGGGAAGTTGACATGGTGGTGGAATTGTTGTTGAAATATTAGATGCCTAGAACTCAACTATCAATAGCATTGTAAATCACAGTTCTTTAATTCAAGAAAAAAATCATCCTTGGATCCAAAAACAGCAGCTTGCCTTCCATGCAGCTGACCCAGGTTCAATCCCCAGCATCATATAGGAACTCCTGAGCCAGGAGTAAGCCCTAAGCACAGTTGGATGTGGCCCCCAAACAAAATAACAACAAAAGATCTCTTTTCCGTAGAAAATGCAGGAGGTGGGTAGACCACACACACAATAAAGAAAAAAAACTATTTTTATTAAATTGATTGGCTTATATATTATTAAAAAATAAATAGGAAACTAGGAAAGAGGTTACATACATATACAGATCTAGATACACAGGTAAAAAGTAGAGAATCATTCTTTGTCTTCAGGTCAAAGAACCCAATTAAACTGTCACTGTCACTGTCCTCCCGTTGTTCATCGATTTGCTCGAGCGGGCCCAGTAACGTCTCCATCGTGAGACTTGTTGTTACTCTGTTTGGCATATCGAATACATCACAGGGAGCTTGCCAGGCTTTGCCATGCGAGTGAAATACTCTCGGTAGCTTGCTGGGCTCTCTGAGAGGGGCGGAGGAATCCAAGCCAGCTCGACCGGGCTGGCTCTGCGCAAGGCAAAAGTCCTACAGCTGTGCTATCGCTCCAGCCCTAACCAATATAATGGCACTCCTAACTACTTACCACAGTGATTTTAAAGCATGTACTTACAAAATGAGTCTTGCAGACCTCCTCCCACAGCTGCTGTTATGTCGACTCACCTACCAGCTATTTTAGCAATTCATGACTATATCTCTCCGAGGAGATGCAAGTCAAGCAGAAAGACTTATGGAAACACCAATCCTCAAGGCTGAAAACTCTGGAGCACCCTCCTGGAGACAGATAGTCTGCCCCAGTAGCCCACCCATATCCCACTGTTGCCACTACACCAAGGGCTCAACTCCACTGCTTCACAACTATTCTCTGCGGAGATGCCAAACTGTGAATAATTTCAAGTACCCCAGCCAATTCATTGGCCCAGACCATAGGTCCTAAATTCTCTGGACCCCACAGCTCCATATGCAGCCCTGGGATATCTCCTAATTCCTTAATACTGAAATCCCAGTAGGAACATACCAAATTAGAAGTAAAAGTAACATAGAAGCCAACTCAACAACAAAAACAACAATGACACAGATGCCTCAACTAGCAACAAACAGCTTAATAAAACTTAGACAATGATTTAACAATCTGTGAACAGACATAACAATTTTAACATAAAATGATTTGTTTTATACTTATTGATTTTAATATTGGAGCTTTGTCATCTAATCAATCCCAATTCTAGAATTATATCAATGTTGTGGCTTTTCTCTACATCGAAATAAATTTTAAGTTTTTAGAAATAAATCTTGCAAAAGAAGAGCTGAAAACTGAAGAATGAATAACCAAATTGTGGACTGTCCATGTCACTGTCGCTGTCATCCCATTATTCATCGATTTGCTCTAGCGGGCACCAGTAATGTCTGCATTTGTCCAACCCCTGAGATTTTAGCAGCCTCTCTCCTTACTCGTCCTTCCCAATGGTACCACACTGGAGGCTCTTTCAGGGTCAGGGGAATGAGATATATCATTGTTACTGTTTTGGGCATATCGAATATGCCACGGGAGCTTGCCAGGCTTTGCAGTGTGGGCAGGATACTCTCGGTAGCTTGCCAGGTTCTCTGAGAAGAAGAACTAGACTATAAGAGGTTGTGTGGCCACGTATGCGGCCAAGAGCTTCCAGGAATTTTGTTTTATAGCCTCTGCATCTTAGCCGTTGATGGGATTTCATGGCGCCAGGGGCAGTTTGTGGGTGTGACTGCCCAGCTACTGGAAAATAGGGGATCTGGGTGGAGGAGGCACAGTCCCAATCCAAGCAGGCTTGGAGATCCCAGCCCCAGGATCCACGCACTTGGGTTCCTCTGCCGGTTCCTTCATATGTGAGGCTCATCTGAGAATGTGGAGAGTGGCCTTGAGCATGGCTGTGGCTTGGCACTGGAGGTCTTCGGCTGTTCAGGGTGGAGAGGGAAACTCAACCCGCCCCCCTCCCCTCCTAGGAGCCCCGGTGAAGACAGCCTGGCGTGCGGGCAGAAGATTCTGGACTATCCACAGTAATAAAAAATAAACTACCGAAGCATGAACAGTTTGGGGTCTCAGAAACTTTATTCCATGGGAAATAAGTCAGGCACAAGACAGCACATTGTGTGTCAGCCAAACTCGTCTGCAGTGTGAGCGTGCCACACACTAGATCCGTGTTGGCAGGAGAAGGATTTTATAAAAGAACACACACACTTCGTGGGCCAATTGAAATAATGTGTGCCCCATAATGCAAGCGGTTCTGTGGGTATTCACAATCACCAAATACATCTTACTTAAAAGTTGAGGCAGAGAGGAAATTATGTTTCTTTATTTAAAAAATTGTCACCTAATGCCAGTTAAGGTCTTTTCTGATCTTACCCAGATCAAAGGGGAAGCTGGATGTTGAACTCAGGCATGTCATTCCCTCTGAGGATGCTGCCTGCCCACGGGAGAGCAGCAGGAGTGAAACCATTCTCTTCCACTCCCCACACACAGCCATTTCCATCAACCAAAGAACCAGACTGCCATGCCTGGGGGTCCCAAAAGGCCTTGGTGGAATCAACCTTTTTATTTTTATCTTTCGCCTTGAATAATGACAACAGCAATTCTTGTCACTCTCCTCCAATCTAGAGCTTTAGCATAGGTGAGAAATGCAAGCAGCGGCCAGCTCTGTTCTATAAAGATGACACTCTAGCACGTGAAGCTGAGTGAGAGGGAGGACAGAAAGGACAGACAAGGTCAGGAGCCAAAGGAGAACAACCAGGAGGGAACGAGGTGGGGAAAAGGCAAAGATGGGCAGAGACAAAAACTTACTTCAGATAAAAATGAATGCCTTATTTTCACCTGAAAATCTGCATTTCCAACTGGGCTTCTGTAACAGGAAGTGTGGTGAGTTAAGTCATGAAAGAAAAACATCTCACCCCCCCCCCCCACACACACACACACAAATATCAGCCCATTTTATATTAGAATGCCCTCGGCATTAGTTTCATTCTCTGAGACATTTCCCCAAGCTGTGGTTTGAAGCCATTCCATATATAATTAATAATCCTGGAACTTGTGATTTTTTTTTCTTTCAAAATCTTTGCGATGGCATCTGGAGACCTGTGTCTTACTATTTCCTTAGCATCTTATTTTTGTAGCCATCTGGAGCAAGAGTAGGAAGCCTTCTCTTTTAGCTAATTTTAATTTTTTCATTGAATTGCGGGATGCTGTGTTTCACAGAAGACTCATTTATCCAAATCCTTTTGGGGGGAATAGTTTTAATTGTTTATTCACTTGATTTGGAGGGAAGCACGTCAGTAGTGCTCAGAGCCTGCTCCTAACTCTGTGTTCAGAGCTTACTCCTCACTCTGCATTCAGGGATGACTCCTGGTGTGACTGCGGGGACAATATACAGTGTCAAAGATTGGAATAGATGAAATGGCAGCATGCAAAACAAGTTCGCTAGCCCCTGTACCTTCCTGTCCCCAAATCATATTTGTAGTTGGCTTTTTTCCAAAGCCTTTAATAATGCAAACAAAGTCTGTTTTTCTGTTTAAGCATCATTTCTAAGTGCCCAGGTGATGGATGATGGATGTCTGTGTGCAAATATTCTCTCCTGTCCAATGGGATGTGATTTAGATAACCCCATATGGTAGCACTTCTGGGGAAGCCTATAAAAATGGTTTTGGACAAGAAATAAAACCCTTCTTTGTCCTATACAAATTTTATCAATCCAGTCTTGAAAGTCTCAGAAAAGAAAACTGGGGGAGAATGTAGGAAGTGCAGAGATCATTTTCCAGACAAAACTTACTGGATCCTTTCTCACTGCCTTTCTCCAAGGTTCTAGGAACAGCTTCCCACAAGCTACCCCCTTCTGTTTCACCACATGGAAGAGAACCAGGGTCTGTTCACACCACATGGAAGAGATCTGGGTCCTATTTTTGCCATGTGGGAGAGATTCGAGCTCTGTTCACATCACATGGGAGAGATCTGAGTCCTGTTCATGCTACATGGTGGTGGATCACCTATGAGGAACCTCTTCCTCTCCATGCCACATGAGATGACAGGGTGGGCCTGGCACACGTACAGTGACAGCCAAAGCCATGCCAGCAAGTCCAGAGTTTTTCTCTTCCTGCCTCAGTGGAGGGACTCTCAGGGACGCCTCTCACCACCATCATTGCAGCCAGTTACCTCTTCCCATTACCCCCCAGTGCTCTGGGACTACCCTCTCATCAGAATATTCTTTCTTGCAGGTGTGCAGGAAGAGCTGATCCTTCCAGAAGAATATTCTTAGAGACTATATTTTACAAAATTGTCACAAGCTTCATACCTTTGGCAAGAGAGTGAAGTGTAAAATATCACATGATATTTTTTAATTTTTTTCAGTATTACTGAAAACACAGGGTGGGAGAGTGGCATTGCCACCTGGGGGAATGCATTTCCTCCTGAGTGATAATTCAAATCGCTCCTTGGAGTGAGAAGATCTCATGGATATGTGTGGAGATGTGTGAATTCCTGTGGGCAGTTACCAGGCCAGAATGGAGCTATCTGCAGACAGCTGTGTGCATGCAGATAGCTGGATGGTCCTGTGAGCAGGCAATGGAGTTCCCAGCACCAAGGGAGGATGCACCCATTATGGGCAGCCATGCTGGGTGGGGAGCTCCTCAACTCACTTCCTCCATCCCTCCCAGCCTGCCTTCCCTTGCTGATGTAACTTCCCAGAGAACTTCAGAGCACAGAGATGTCCATTAGGGCTCCCCTCTTTCCCAAAAGAAACAGAAGCCCTAACCCAGCAAAAGTCTGAGGAACTCCATTAACCCCAGGGTATCATCTGAGTCTAGGTGGAGCCTAAAACCAAAAAATAATAATAATGATAATGATAAACACTCTGTTTGAAACCCCTGACTTGGGGGATATGATATTTATCCCCAAACTCAGGTAAAAATAGAAATCCCTGATAGAAAACCAAAATCCAGTGAGACTGAAGCAGACACTAGAATGTCAGAGCATGTAACTAGTATGTATGAAGCCCTGAGTATCCTCACCTGCTGCCAGCACTGCCAGGAGTAACCCTACAAAGACAAAGAAGCAGTTAGGGATATTCATTCAAGTGCTCATCACTCCTGCTACAGTTGGACCTGATTCCCCCAATCCCGGTCAGGGGGTCACAGAAGATCCCTGGGCTCAGGGATGTCACCATGTCAACCAGGGCCATGCAGTTCTGCGGTTACTGCATCGGTAGGTGATGATTCAGGACGTGAGAACCTTAATATTTGTGGAAGAAAGACTAGAACATTCTATAACATGCTGGAGGTTCTAGCAGGGAGGTGCTGTCCTTTGGAGTGCCCATTCAGTGTGACTAGTTTCCAAACAAAGAAGCACTAACAAAAATTTCTCTGCTGTTCTTCCACTGCAGAGGCAGGAAAGTCAGCACATACTGTCTGATCACACTATTTGGTGCAGTCATGGAACACAGAAAAACAATGCATTATTTCTGATCTTTTGAGAAGAGTTCCTCTTTCCTATTAAAATAAACCATCCAAAAAGTATTCCTTGCCAATGTTGTCAATGACAGCATCTTCCCATGTTGCTGCAATAGTGCCAAAGAGCTCTCAGTTGGTGGTTGTTAAGGGAGTTATCTTCTTAAACTTTGCAGCCCTTTCTCCCTGCTTTGTGAAGTAGAATTTTGCACGAAAGAGACGGTAGTCTGATCTCGTTTGGAATTTTGGGACAACAGTGACATCAGTCAGGCAATACCATCGATTGAATATTATGTGGTCAATTTCATTGTGGAACTCCACCAGGAGACTCCCATGTCCAACATTTAGATTCGACCTTCTGGAACTGTGAGTTACCATACATGGTCTTGGTCAATATGATGAAGTCATACAGTCTCTCACCCTGTTCGTTCCATTCTAGGCCATGGGTCCCGATGTGGAGTTCTTCAGCTGATCTTCTCGGTTGTATCTTGGCATTAAAATCACCAACAATGATCTTGTAGAAGGTGTGGTCTTCTTTATAGAACTTCTCCAGCTCCATGT
>JAOXYA010120851.1:0-10474 GCA_028565675.1 Sorex palustris
TTTATATATATCCAATGGAATATATATCCATTATATATAGGATATATATATATATCCAATGGAATATTATAAAGCTTAAAGGAATGATAAAATCATGCATTTTTTTGTAACATGGCTGGAACTGAAAGATATGATGTTAAATAAAATAAGCCAGAAGAAGGCCAACACAGGGACACAGGGTGATATCACTTATAGAGTAACTGGATAAGGGAATGTAATGGTTTAAAGGGGGATGGGGGTGTGCCTAGATTATCCTTGGCCCCAGAGTATTGGGAGTAGAGAAAAGATATAGAGTAAAGGGTAGGGGAGAAGAGATAGAAGAGAAACATGAGGCAGGGATCAGAGGGACTCAGGTACATTGGTGTAAGGAATGATAGAGCTAAATATCCCAATCACACACTGAAATCACAAGACCCAAACTTATTAAAATATACTTGTCAAAATGGCAGGCCGGGGCTGGGGTGGGGTAGGAAAGGGAAACTGAGAAAATTGGTGGACGGAATTTGGAACTCGGGAACAAATAACGTTGTAGCTCACAGAGCCTTAATGAGATAAAGTTGGGGGAAAATTAAAATCCCGCCAGCCAGACTAAACTGCAATTTTGGGGGGAGGTCAGAAAATTAGGTCCAGCTTTTGCAGGAAACTGCAAACTCCATGAGCCTGTGCTGACAAGGAAACTGGATAATATTCAATGATCTTCAGTCTGGCATGTTTGTGGAGCACTTTCTCAGGGAACTGAAAAAGTTACTACAAGGGAGTCCTAAAGACATTGCTTTAAAAAAAATAGATAAAATAAGTAGACGATAGACCAAACAGATTGCCACTCAATGCCTCTTTTGCAAACCACAACACCCCAAAGGAGAGAGAGAACAGAGGGGAATGCCCTGCCACAGAGGTAGGGTGGGATGGGGGGATGGGGGGGTGAGAGGGATACTGGGATCTGTGGTGGTGGAGAAAGGGCACTGGTGGAGGGATGGGTACTTGAACATTGTATAATTAAAACCCAAGCACAAAAATTTGCATGTCTACAACTGTACCTCATGGTATTTAACTAATAAAAATTTAAAAAATATATATTCTTTTCACTCCTCTCAAATCCTGGCTTTGTCCTTGTGAGTTTACCTGAGTAATAGTCTTTTGCCCATGCAAAATACTCAGCAACTTTCATTGTACTTCCAAGATTGTACATTGAAGCCAAAGTGTCATAGACAAGATGGGACTTTTAAAAATTGGATTCTTTATCTTAAAATATAAAGCTAGATATTTAAAAAACAAAAACAAAAATGTGATGGCCTCTCAATATCTGTATTGCAAACCATAATGCCCAAAAGTAGAGAGAGAGTGTGGGGGAAATTTTCTGCTCTGGAGGCAGGGGGAGGGTGAGGAAATGGGGGAATACTGTGACACTGGTGGTGTGGAATGTGCACTGGTGGAGAGATGGGTGTTCAATCACTGTATGACTGAAACTCAAAATGGAAAGCTTTATAGCTATCTCACGTTGATTTTTTTTTTTAGAAATGTGGTCCTTATTTCTGTTGTAATGAGGGGTCACTGTAGTGAGTGAAAGAGGGTCATTAAAGGACCATCCACAATGGCGGTGGCTGCTCCCAGCAAACAAGCTGTACAGAGAAGGCGAGAAGACAGGACCAGTTGACTGGGCAGGGGAAGGAGCAGGGTGTTACCATGGAGGTCACAGAAGTGACCGTACCTGGGACGCATTTTGAAAGCAGAGCAGAGTGAACTGGCTGATGGATTAAGTAAGGGTGTAAAGGAAAAGAGGAATCAAGGATAATTTTTCATTTGAGAGTTATCAGGAAATTCAAGTTAATAGTACCTGGAGATGTGATTCATAGTTAGGATTAAAATGGCAATGCCAAAATTGGAAGATATTTGGGTGTAATTTCAATAAACACAGGTGCTCTTGGAGGTCTGTAGGTTGAAACTGCCATTTTAAAAAATGCTTCGTAATACCCCCAAAATGAAAGCAAACCAAGTATCCATCTACAATAGCAGTAGACTAAATAAACTGAGGTTTAATCGGACACTGAATTCGTACCAAGTAATGAAGATGAATAAGTCATAGCCGAGTAGAACTACATTCCACAACCATATTGTCAAGAGAACCCAGAAGCCACACATCCACAGACACAGAGTAAGATTGATTCCATTCACAAATGAGCAGAACGAATGGACTCAGGAGAGTTATCACGTTGTGAGGACAGAGACAAATAGAGCAGTGATGCGTGCTGGGGTATTTTGGGGGAGACCAAGAGTAGTTTCTTAGAATAATATAATGTTCGGTAAGTGAGTTACACTTACAGAGCAATGCTTAAAACAATAGAAACAGATAGAGAAGGACTCAGCGTGTGAAGTGTAAGAAAGGAACAGGGCGCGAAGTGGTATGGGAAAATATTTTTCATGCTTAAGATGACGATCGTTCATCATTCCACGAGCCCATGGGAAGGTACATCTGATAAAGCAGGAGGGGAAAAGCAGAGAGTTTCAAGCACTGGCTGCTTAAGAAGTTTGGAAGGATGAGATGAGGTGTGTGGAGAAGTGAGTGTCTCCATCCACGGGGAAATGAGGGAAGCCGGGAGGTCAGCTTAGAGGCTGGATTCAGGGAAAAGGTCCTGGGGAGTCCAGCAGGGAGGATGCTCACCTGGCATGCAGCTGACCTTGCGGTTGCTCCTTTAGGGATGCATGAAGGGGTAGGGCACACCCAGGAGTGCTGCAAGGCCCTCCAGGCTGAGTGATCTGACATTGCTCCCAGCAGTGCTCAGGAGACCATGTGCAGTACTGGGGGGCAGACTGGGACCACCACGTGCAAGGCAAGAGCCTTGTTGCAGCCCCCAGCCACCCGCAGGCCCTGAGCTGCTCCCTCAGTTAGTCTCTTCGTTCAGTAACAACTGCACCCCCTCCCAGCCTGCACACATCTAAGGAGTTCCCTGCTTTCAACCCTATCCTGGGTGTTCAAAGTGGACCGAAATGCTCAGAATATTCTTCCATCCTCACTGTGGGCTGTGCCCTAATTGATACAGCATTGAAAATAGAAAAAAAAATCAGCCAGAGATCAGAGAGGTTACCAAGCAGCCCGGAGAGTCTGAGGGACACAGTATAAACGTGCTTACAGGTCTCTCTGAGACTCGATGCTGGTGGGCACCAGACGGAGACGCAGCCTCAGGCCTCATGGTGTTGCTGTACGGTACAAGTACCTGCCAGGGCCCCATGCAGGGACATCAGGGGGCCCTGACACTCAGGAAAGCAGCCTCTCAGGCTGGAGAGATAGTTTACAAGGTAGGGTGTTCGCCTTGCAACAACTGACCTGGGTTGGATTCCTCACATGGCCCCGAGAGTTCCAGGAGTGCAGAACCCGGAATAAGCCCTGAGCACCACGAGGGGTGGCCCAAAGTCAAGATAAAGTAATAATGAAGGCATCTCCCAGCTCTGACCCCATGCATTTTTTAAGAAGCAGTTTTTATTGACTGGTTGATTGATTGATGTTTTGAATTACTGTGAGACACACAGTTACATAGCCGTTCAGGGTTAGGTTTCAGTCATACGGTGTTCCAACACCCATCCGTCCCTTCACCAGTGTACATTTCCCATCACCTATATCCCCAGTTTCCCTCCTGCCACCTAACCC
This sequence comes from Sorex palustris, assembly GCA_028565675.1. Taxonomy (NCBI): domain Eukaryota; kingdom Metazoa; phylum Chordata; class Mammalia; order Eulipotyphla; family Soricidae; genus Sorex; species Sorex palustris. The sequence continues at coordinate 3,644 of JAOXYA010120851.1, forward strand.
CACGCCCCAGTCCCCCAGCCCATCTCTGTGGCTGGCACTTTCCTTGTTCCAAAGTTATAACCATTTCAGATTTCAGAGAAACAACTCTTCTTTCTGACTCTTGTTTCTTCCATTATTATGCTCTGAACTAAACTACGTGGTCACAATGACAACGATGTTAAAATGGTCATGCTTCAGAGATGGAAATGACTCTTGTTATGTGTCCAGCTGCAGAACAGACAACCAAACAGCTCCGGGCCACGTTAGGAGAACAGAAGTCAGCTGAGCAAAACCATCTGGTGTGAAGAAGCAAGCAAGTGCTTGAAGAACGCAATTTAGCCTTTAAGCCTGGGACCCCTGAGACCTTACAGGGATCAAGGTACCAGCCTTGCATGTAGCCAACCAGTTGGATGCCCTCTGCACGAAATCTCCTTGGTCCTTTGTCACGGATACTGCAAGGAGGGAAACCATGAAGCCCTAACTGGTCAGCCAGGTACAGCTTGAGCCCAACATGAAGACACAGTCTGTGGACAAAAAGAGTTAGGAAGAAAATGTCATAATTCTAACACCCAGGGACAGGAGAGACAAGAGCTAGGAGGAGGATCGCTCCACGATTGGAAGCCTGCCTCATGAGCTGGGGGAGAAGGCAGCTGGGATAGAGAAGGGATCACTAAGTCGGTGATGGTTGGAGGGATCACTCGGGATGGGAGATGTGTGCTGAAAGTAGACCAAGGACCAAGCATGATGGCCTCTCAGTATCTGTACTGCAAACCATAATGCCCACAAGGACAGAGAGAGTAAGAAGGAAGGTGCTGGCTGTAGAGGCAGCGGGTGGGATGGGGTGACAGTAGTGGGAGGGATACTGGGGCCATTGGTGGAGGAAAATGTGCACTGGTGGAGGGATGGGTGCTTGGTCATATGACTGAAACTCAATCATGAAAGCTTTGTAACTGTATTTCATGGTGAGTCGTTAATAATAATAATAATAATAATAATAATAATAATAATAAAGTCTTAATAGTGCAGGGCCCAGAAGACAAAGCAGCTACGCATCAGAATTCAAAAGGAACAAATGCTAATGCAACAGCCACTGGTTTCTCTTTTATCCTTCACACTCGCCCTCCTTTGCCCAGGAAGAGTTTTTTATTGTTTCCCTCCAGGGCTTAAAATGTCATTTTAAAAAAAATATGCTGTTGTATCTATCTGATTTCTCTTTCAGACTTTGACAGCTCTGAAACCCGTTGCCTGGCCCCCGGTAATGCTAAGTTAGCCTGAGATTTCCTGCCCTCACACAGCCAGGAGTGCAATGAAGGGCTCCTTCACCGCTTACTTTTCCAATAGCCTCAAGGGATACAGAGCAGGAATAGAACATTTCGAAATTTCTTATGGCTCCTCTTTATCTCTCATTCTCATAAAGAAGGTGGGACGAAATGTTGGCAAAGGGTGCAACGCATAGTGATTGGGGACCTGAAAAAAGACCAGAATCAAAGTGGCCTTTGCTCCCTGCCCCACCAAGCGTTTCTGGGCATGTGGCCCACAGGAAGGCCGGGAACTCACTTCCTACTTCATAACCGGGTTGACTGATGGGGCAGAATGAGATTTCCCAATCGTGACGTGCAATGGGAAGCTAGAAGTGAAGACAGGGAGTCACCTGGAGCGCTGGGGATGCCTGGGTTCCCGGGCTGGCACCTACTCACAGCGAGTGGAGGCCCAAGCTCTCGTGTGCCCTGCAGTGTTGCTCAGGAAGAAGTCCCGTTTCTGTATACCAGCAGCAATGTCCTGGCACACACGGGGGGAACCCCAGTCTGTGGCCCGCTCCGGGGTCTCAGACCACTCTGTAGCTCAGGTTCACTAACCACACGGACCCCCAGGGTAGGGCCTTGCTGCTTCTGGAAAGGCCTGTGGACCCACTTCTGTGGGTGAATCAGGACTGTCTCTGACAACATGGAAGTTCTGGCCGGAGTCAGCTTGCTGGAGTGACAGTACAGCAGGTGTCTGCCTGGCTTTCAGCCAACTGGGGTCCAATCTCTGGTACCCTCTATATGGACACCTGAACCTGTCACGAGTCATCCCTGAGTCCAGAGCCAGGAGTAAGCCTTGGACACTGCTGGGTGTGGCCCCCAAACCAAAGAAACCAACAAACCAAAAGAAAACCCAATCATACATAACAAAACCAAAAGAACAATGTTCAAAGGATGACAGTGTCCAAGTTACATGAGACTTTAGTGACCCCTCAGCTCAGTCTGCTCATTTAAAGGATTCCCAGGATCACCCAAATCACTTCAACTTATGTCCGTGAAAGCAGAGCATGAACCTCCGACTGCTGCTTGCGTCATTCAGATGGAATCCAAAGAATTAGGCAGGTTTGAGAAGCTGCTTGACAGCTCTTGGGCCACACCCTAATGTCCTTGACACTGAACTCAACGTCAAGAGAGCGACAGAGGCTCCATTAGATCCCCCCTCTCTGCTTACAGTGCTCTTCCTCCCTCTGCCCCCAGCCTCAGTGCCCTTAGAGGCAATGAGAATTTATCTGAAATCCAGGATAAGGGTGATTGAGAAAATCTCTAAGCACAGGTCGCATTATTGTCTTCTCTGCCATCACAGAAATGAAGTACCACCTTTGGTCCGAGCAGGCAGCTGTGCCACCTTGAGCATTTTTTTTTTTGCCTTTTTGGGTCATACCCAGCGATGCTCAGGGGTTACTCCTGGCTCTGCACTCAGGAATTACCCCTGGCGGTGCTTGGGGGACCTTATGGAATGCTGGGAACCGAACCCGGTTCGGCCGTGTGCAAGGCAAATGCCCTACCCGCTGTGCTATTGCTCCAGACCCCCTTGAGCATTTCTTACACTGGAGAGATGTTTCTGGGGAAACTTCCAGTCCAGTAGAACAGCAGCTGTGTCCTAGGTGACAGCAACACTTGAAAATAATGGGATGTTCCTACTCCAGGTTCCATCTGTTCTAGTTCCTGTCTGAGGACGGGGGACTAATGGTCCTTTCTGGACAGACTGAGAAGCAATGATGCTTACTGAACCACTTCTGTTCCAAGTTTGTTGGCCTCCAGAAAAGGGCTACCTGGATTAATCACTCAATAAGACAGGATGATTGAGAAAGGAGTTTTAGGGCTAAATCAACTTCCAGAAGGAGAACAGAGATTTGAGCATCTGCTTCAGAATGCTAGATTTTGTATTTGGCTTCTGTTTTTAAGAGACTTTTCCTTCAAGAGGAGTAGATGGTTAAAAATGAGTTTAAAAAAAGCAACAATCTTCCTGACCTAAATATATTAATTTTAGACATTACAGATGGAAATGACGCAGCTTTAGGACCACTCTTTACCTGCTAAATAAGAACCCTTACATATTTTGAATTCAGAGCTGTTGGCATATATTTCATGATTTTGTGCCATTTATTGTGTTCAAACATTTGTTATTTTCTCATATTAGTCACAATCTTATTGTTTTTTGCCTTTGTCAGGAAGAGGCATGAAAATATTTGTTTGACTAGGTTCTTTCATCTTATTTCGCTAAATAAGGGGCGAAGCTCTGTTGTAATTCCTATCAATTTAACTTATAAGCTGGTTCACTGGCAAGTAGGGTCATCTCTCTGCTGGGTGTCATTGAAGTGAAAAGGGATTAAGATAATATTGCTGGACCCATCTTCATTTGCTGGAGCTTTTGTTGGCTTTCAGCTCTCTCCACTTGGGTCTTTTAACGCAAGGTTCTGTCCACCTCTTTTGATAAAAAGCAGTAAGATCTGGGCAAGGGAAGTCATTCAGGGGGTCAGGAATGCCCACCTTGCCAACTCAAGGCCCTGGTACCATACGGCTTCCCTAGCACCTCTACGATGGGATCGGGAGCCTCTAGCACGCTTGGACTATGGAGAACTGCATCAGCTCAGCACACAGCTGTCTGGATTTGCTGGCAAAGTGTCACGGACTGCAGCCCTCCACATCCCCAGAACACTATTTGTGAACTCCTTCCTTTTGAAAAACAAATGAAAAAATTAAGATAAATCCCTGGGGATTATTCCTCATGGTATGGTGAATGAATAACCTTTTATTCATCTTTTTTGTATTGTTTTGTTTGAGGTCCACACCTGGCAATGCTCAGGGCTTATTTCTGGCTCTGTGTCCAGGGATCACTCCTAGTGGGCTCAGGGGACCGCACGGAATGCTGGGGATCAAGCCTGGGGGACCACATGCAAGGGAAATGCCTTCCTCGCTGTCCTATCTTTCTTGCCTGGATTTGGTGATCTTTCATCCAAGCTCTCTTAGATTGCTCCAGAGAGTCAGAGAACATGATATCCTGATAATCTGATTTTGACAGGTAAGACTTGCTTTGGCCCCAGATGCAGGCTGGCTCCCACAGTTCATAACAAGCCTCATGTTAACCCATTAGACTTTGAAGAGAAGCAGGAACACTGGGAATCAGGAAAGAACAACAAGAAAAATACCTTTTGATTCCTATCACTGGACAAAGGCTGAGAATTGCCTTTTGGCTGTATTTTTGCCCGCTAAAAAGACATGAAATTCTCACAGTGCAAAGGGGATCTCACTTTCTTATATTTCTCTTATTGTTCCTTTTCCTTGAGTGTACTCTTCCAGACAAAAACTTCTCCAACTCTTCATCTTAGAACACTAGTGTATACTATTGGAGCCAGAACTCCAACTTGCACCCCTCCACAACCATGCTTGGGATTTCCTTTTTCAGAGCATTCTCAATTCCATTCTATTCTAAGGACCGGAGAAGCTGTGACAGAGATGAATGCCAGATTTCTCAACAGAGGTTATTTCAGTTCTGTCTTCCAGTTTCATACGGATCACTATCTGCAGGTTATTTTCTCAAGCCTCTATCTGACCCTAGAAGCTTACTGGGAACTTTTTGGATGCAAAAGTAGCACAGAGTTGCTACGGAGCTGGGTGAGGATCTAGTTTAGTGTGTGATCTTTACATCTGCAAAACCATGAACCAGAGAAATAAAGTCACATGCACAGCTTCAGGTGAGAAGGCAGGAAAGCAACCTGGCCGACACCCCTGCAGGCACAACTCTCTGCTAACCACCACGAACCCTGACCATCCACAAATAATTAGGATGGTAGAAGCATGCTGAACGTAGACTATAGACCAAACATGATTGCCACCCATTGCCTCTTTTGCAAATCACAACACCCAATAGGAGAGAGAGAATGAAAGGGAATGCCCTGCCACAGAGGCAGAGTGGGATGGGGGGGATAGGGGGTGGGAGGAATACTGGGATCAGTGGGGTTGGAAAATGGGCACTGGTGGAGGAATGTGTACTCAATCATTGTATAACTGAAACCCAAGCACAAAATTTTGTAAGTCTACAACTGTACCTCATGGCGTTTCACTAATAAAAATTTTAAAAAATAATAAAAATAAAAAGGTGTTAGAAATTATGACATGCAACCATTACCCAAACCTGTTATTAACACTATAAGAAAAGATTTCTGCAGCGTGGTTTCTGAGGCCATCCACATGTCTATGGGTTCACATTCTCTGGGATCAATACACACTCTTGCTGTCAATGTTTTGCTTTCCATTTTGGGGTCATACCTGAGGTGCTCAGCACTTAATGCTCGCTCTGTGCTCAGAGATCACTCATGGGAGAGCTCGGGCAACCACATGGAGTGCCTGAAATTGGGTCAGTTGTGTGTAAGACAAGTGCCCTACATGCTGTACAATTGCTCTGGTCCCTTTAAAAAAGAAAACTTTTTTTTTAAAGCTTTATGTTCATTGGTCATTATAGTAAGCTTCTTGATAAAGATATTATTAACAACAAAAATTAAAAAACCCAGGGCTAATTTCATAACAAAGTATGTCCAAAGTCAGCTACGTGCCAAACAAATAAACTCAGACCTCTTTCTAATGCCAGGCACAGAAGTCAGATCAAAATGGATTAAAGACCTCAATAGAAGACCTGAATCCATAAGGTACATGGAGGAAAATGTAGCAGAACCCTCCATGACACTGACGTTAAAAGAATCTTCAATGATGAAACACCACTGAACAAGGAAGTGGAAACAAATATAAACAAAGAGGACTATATTAAACTAAGAAGCTTCTTCACTACAAAAAAAATGGTGACCAAATATAAAGACAGCCCACAGATTGGGAAAAATTATTTACCCAATACCCATCTGAAGAGGCATTAATATCAAAGATACGTATGGCACTGGTAGAACTTTACAAGAAAAAAAAACTCAATCTCATCAAAAATGGGGAAAAAAATGAACAGAAACTTCCTCAAAGAACAAATTACAAACAGCCAAAGACACATAAGAAAGTGTTCTACATACTAATCACCAGAGATATGTAAATCAAAACAACAGTGAGACATCATCTCACATCACACAGACTGGCACACATCAAAAATGACAAGAACCATCAGTTGTGTATGTGCTGAAGTGGATGCAGAGAGAAAGGGACTCATTCATTGCTGGTGGGAATGCTGATTGGTTCAGCCTTTTGGAAAACAATATGGACATTCCTCAAAAAACTAGAAATAGAACCTCAATATGATCAGCAACATCACTTCTGGGAATATACTCTGGGGGCCCAAAAACAGCAGAAACACCATGTTCATTGAAGCACTATTCACAATAGCCAGTATCTGGAAGCAACGTGAGTGCCCAAGCAAAGACATCTAATCAAAGAAACTAATGGAATTCTATGCAGCCATCAACAAAATTGAAGTAATAAAATTCCCTTATAAATGCATGGATATGGGGAATATCATGCTGAGTGAAATGAGTCAAAAGGAGAGAGACAGACATAGAATGACTGCGCTCATCTATGGGTGAGTTATGAAAAAAAAGTTTAATGTGAGACTAGTAAT
>JAOXYA010120859.1:0-10474 GCA_028565675.1 Sorex palustris
TACTGTGTCTGGCATATCGAATACTCTCGGTAGCTTGCCAGGCTCTCTGAGAGGGGCGGAGGAATCAAACTCGGGTCAGCCATGTTGGCCGCTTGTAAGGCGAAAGCCCTACCACTGTGCTATCGCTCCAGCCGATAATTCCTACAGAAGTAATTCCTACAGAATCCAGACTGTAGTGAGAAGAATGGAAGAATATGAGTCAAGATGCTTATAGACTTAGCCAAAGTCCCATCACATATAATGGCAGCAGGGTTGTCAGGAAACAGAGCACAAGTAAAACGCTTTTAATTAATCAAATCTAGACCATCAATTAATGAGTCCAAAGGAGGTAACAAGAATTTGCAAATACAAGAGCCACGCTGGGCAAAATCAGCTCTGTGACAACATTCTGACTAAAACTCTGGGGCTGGGAGGGGAAGATGACTCAAAAGACTGGAGGGCAAGAGTTCAATCCCTGGCACCACACAACCTGTCTAGCACCACAACATGTAGCCCTGGTGACCCCAAAGCACCACCAGAGCTCTCCTCCCCAAAGAAAGGTATCGGGCTAGAACCCTGTGTCTTATTCACTTTCACATGAACTGTAACTAAATCCAATTAATCCTACTGCTTGTCTTGTATCGATCCCATCCTCCCTAACCCCATCCAGCTCTGCCTGAGTGGAACTCGCACCATCTGTCCCCCAGGCTCTTGCTCTTGTCTTCTAAGGGTCCCTCTTTCAGACCCCATACCAACTCGTGAGGATGAAATAAGTTAATAATTTGAGGATCAAAGAGGTAGTACAGGGTTATGACTCACTTACCTTACATACGGCCAAGCCCAGTTCAGTCCTCACTACCACGTATGGTTTGGCCAAGAACCTCAGGAGTGATGCCTAAGAGTAAGTAAGAATCAAGAGTAAATACTGAGCACAGCCAGATGTGGCCCCAAAACAAACCCCCCAACAATATTTAAAAATAATATAGAGACAAAACAGTTGAGCTAAACACTAGAGATCAGAACAGATCCAAACTTCCAAAGAGATAGGGACCTACCTCCAGCTTCATCTTCTCCCACCTGTCCTCTCCCCAACTCTGGGGTATCCTACATCCCAGATCCATTGCTCTGCTCAGTATTCCCCCGTCGCAGCCCCCATTCTCCTCGATACCCCCATCATCCCCTTAGGGATCCACTCTTTCTCCTACTTCTCTGATTCCAAGCTCAAACATGGAGTGTCCACTCCTCATCACTCCTTGCAGAGCACTGTACCCCTAAAATATTCAGGAACATCTCTTTCTCCTACAAATCCCCAACCTAATTTCTATTCTCTCCATTTTATGTTTAAAAATATATTTGTGTATGTTGTATGTGTGTGTATATATGTATATATACTATATATCACCTGTATCACTGTCACCCCTTTGTTCATCAATTTGCTCGAGCAGGAGCCAGTAACGTCTCCATTCTTCCCAGCCCTGAGATTTTAGCAGCCTCTCCTTACTCGTTCTTCCCGATGGTGCCACATTGGAGGCTCTTTCAGGGTCAGGGGAATGAGAGCCGTTATTGTTACTGTTTTTGGCATATTGACTATGCTACAGGAAGCTTTCCAGGCTCTGCTGTGAGGGCAGGATACTCTCAGTAGCTTGCTGGGCTCTCTGAGAGGAATAGAGAATGTATATAAGAGAATACAAGCAAGTATGTTAAAACCAAACACATGTGTGCTGCATGGGCTAGACTATAAGAGGCCCGCAAATTCGGCAGCATGCTTCCAGAAGCTTCGTTTTGTAGTCTCTGGATGTTGGCCGTTGATGGGACTGTTTAGATTATTCCGATTCAATATCAACCGTTATTGATATTGATATTCAATATCAACTGTTATTGACTTGGTCAAGAGCCAGCTGGATCCAGTCTCTCTTCTCCATGAGGTCTGATCAGGGGATTGACCTTGGCCACATCCATGTCATGGAGCTTCTTCCCAGGAGTTTGATCTGACACTTTTTGACCACAGTGTCCATGTGAACACAAGCGTGCTGCTGTCTTCTGTCTTCTTTGTGGCTAGTGTTGGTGGGTGGGAAAGTGATAAGGGATCACTGATCCAGCCTGTACCTCCTGCGGGCCTCTTTCTGGGCTGTCCGGCTTCTTCTCAGCTGCAGAATCCTGGGCGGTGGACAAGTGCATCAGATGTGGATCTTCTTTAACATGGTTCAACGGTGCTTGCTTGGCCTTTAAAGCTTTGTCTTCAACTTCAACTTCGGGAAGGACAGGACTATTCTTCTTGGCCTTCTTCGCCATCCTTGTGAAAGGGTTTCTCATCACTCCCCTTTCTTACCACATTCCCCACAGTGTGTCCCAAGAATACTAATCCCGCGGATGCCACGCTGACTGAATAAGGGTTCCACAGTCCCCGTGTGTTTGGGAATCACAGATTCTCTACTTCCATCCTGAAGAATCACTTGGTACTGAGGAAAGTTGAAGGCAAGGAGAATCCCAGAGCCCAGATACCCAGAATCTCCCCAATTTTCTCTTCTGCAGAACTCATCATGATAGTGAAGAGTAACATGTTACTCTTCAGTGGAACAACTTGGGGAACTTTCATGCCACACTCCAATACTCCTGCTGGCCTCACCACTGTCCCAGCTCCTCTGTCTGCTTGCTTCCTTTCCTCCATGGCCCTTATCCACTTTCCCCAAGCAGGTATAGTAGAAATGATGGCCTCCGCTTATCCAGAATTCATTCCCCTTCTTTGATGAAACAAGTCCATTTACTTTGGAACTATCTCCCCACGCCCACCCTCAGACTCTGATTTTACTCCAGAGGTTGAGCATGACACAGGTATGGCCACGGTTGCTGGGATGAGTCACAACAGCCAGAGCCAGCTGCAACCACTTTGCCAAATCTTTTCAAGAGAAAAGGAATTGTCTTCTACTGGTCAGTGAGTAGAGTAGAATATAAGCAGGAAGTGGCTGGTGGCCATATTTCCTCCCTGAGAAGTGAACCACTGTAGCACTATGCTCCTGTTCAATTTGTTTGAGCGGTCCCAGTAACATAAGTCTCCATTGTGAGACTTGTTGTTATTGTGTTTGGCATATTGAATATGTCACGGGTAGCTTGCCAGGCTTTGCTGTGTGGGTGAGATACTCTCAGCTTGCTGGGTTCTTCGAGAGGGGCGGAGGAATTGAACCTGGGCTGACTGAGTTGGCCGTGTGTAAGGCAAATGCCCTACCCGCTGTGCTATCACTCCAGCCCATGAACCAATGGAGTGAACCAATGGAAAAGAAAGCAAAGTTTGAGGCTATTTCTGGGGACCTGGGGGCTGCTTGTGTGAGGCCACAAGCTCAGTCCTCAGTGATCTCCACACACACTGAATCATGGTCTTAGCTGTTCTGTCTTTTTGAATCCCTGGCACCACCACCAAAAGAGCAATTTGAGGTATGTCCCAGAACTTCCATTGAAAGGGTATGAACCAGTGAGCACTCCTGCCAGACTGTGGGGAGAGCCAGGGAAGGCTCCTCTTCTAGCTCATAGGCAAGTGCCACATCTATAAAACTAGGAACCAAACTTCCTTAATACTCAGCAATTCCACTTCTTGGCATTTATCCCAAGGGTCCCAAACACTCTATTCAAAAAACGCTATCCTATGTTCATTGCAACACTTTACAATAGCCAAAATCTGGAAACAACCCAGAGTCCAAGAGTAGATGAGTGAATAAGGAAACTGTGGTATGTCTACACAATGAAATACTACTGGGCTATAAGAAAAGATGCAATTTTTCATGCAATTTGCTGCCACATGGATGGATCTGGAGAGTCTCATGGTGAGTGAAGTGAGTCAAAAGGAAAGGGCAGACACAGAATGATCGCTCTCATCTGGGAAGTATAAAGAAACATAGTGAGGGAATAATGAAGACCCAAAGGAACAGAAATTGAGAATTGGTCTTTAGTTGGAAGTACATCACTGCAGGGAGCTGGAGAGACTAGGGCAGGGCCAGGGGACACTAGGACAGTGGCTGAGGGAGGGACGTTTTATGCATGAAACCCTGCCATTATCAATATTTTAAATCACAGCTTATTTTATTATAAAATAATTTTTAAGTGTGTGACTGACACACGATTGGAAACTTGCCACAAGTTGGAGGAGAGGGTGACAAAGAGAAGTTAGGATAGAGAAGAGACCAGTATGACAACAATAGTCGGAAACAATCACTTTGGACAGGAACTGAGTGTTGAAAGTAGGTAAAGTGTTATACCTGATAACCTTTCGGTATCTATATTTCAAACCTAATGCCCAAAACAAGAGAGGGAGAGAGAGAGAGAAGAAAAGAGCTTGCCATAAAGGCAGGGAGTAGGGCAGGAGGGAAACTGAGGACACTGATGGCGAGAATGTACGCTGATGAAGGGACAGGTGTTGGAACATTGCATGACTGAAATCCAATCACAAACAACTTTGTAACTGTATATACTATCATTCAATTATTTTTTTAATTAAACCGAAGTCAGTTGCATGCAAGGCACTACTTACTGTTTTTTAAAAAGAAGTGGGTGACCACTGGTGAACGTGACCATGAAATGTGTGATCACTCACAGAAACCAGATCTGTGAAATCCCCACACTCAAGTTTCACAGCCAAGTGTATCACCCCTGGTCACAGCAACATCATCAACAATGAAGAGAAAGGAGGAAAAAAGAAATAAATTATTAGTTAACTTGTATTTATTTCTGATAATAAAAGAAATTCAGTGATGCCTGTTTTCTTGTACTTCTCAGTTATAAGATCAATAAATCCCTCTATTTGCCTTAATTTCCTCATACTACCTTACTGCCGTTGTGTTGTTTCTCTTACCTGCAACCAAATCAATCACAATAAGAGTTAATGTCTATCCACTGTTATAAATGCTTCACTTGGATTTTCCCATTTAATTCAAACAAATATTAGGAATCAATGTTAGTATCACTGTTCATCTACCTGCCATTCAACGGGTGACTCAATAAAGGCACAGAGACAATGGTTTGCATCAACCACAAGTGTGTGTGGGGCAGAGGGTAGGTAAGATAGAGAAGGGACCAGTATGACAATAATAGCTGGAAATAATCACGCTGGTGATTGAAAAAACTGAGTGTTTAAAGTAGGTAAAGGGTTATACCAGATAACCTTCCAGTATCTATATGCAAACCACAATGCCCAAAAGGAAAGAGAGAGAGAGAGAGAGAGAGAGAGAGAGAGAGAAGGAGGAGGAGGAGGAGGAGGAGGAGGAGAGAGAGAAATTGAAAGAGAAAGAGAAAGAGAAGAAAAATGAGAGAGAAGAAAAATGCCTGCCATAGAGGCAGGCTGACAGGTGGGGAAGGTACATGGGAGATGATGGAAGGGAAACAGGGGACTCTGGTGCTGGGTGGAGGAGCTGGGTGGTACATTGGTGGAGGGATGGATGTTGGAACACTGTATGACTCAAACCTATTTATGAACAGCTTTGTAAAGATTTATCTCAGTAATAAAAGCTTAAAAATAAATAAATAAAGGCACAGAGAATGATCTTAATAGCATTGTTGTTCATTTACTATTGATTTAAAATATTCTAGAATGTCACGGGTTAGCACTTTAAACCTCATGTGTGTATAAGACTGCGGGGATGAAGTGATAGCACTGCACTTGCCTTGTGTGCAGCTGACCTGGGTTCAATCCCTGGCATTGCATATGGTCCCTGAGTCCCACTAGGAGTGATCCCTGAGCACAGAGCCAGAAGTAAGTTCTGAGCACTTCTGGATGTGGCCCAAAACCCAAAAGAAAATAAAATTTAAAAGGATGCACTGTACACGGGTGAAGGGTTGGGTGCTGGAACATTATATAACTGAAACCTAATTATGAACAACCTTGTAACTGTGTGTCTCACTGTGGTTCAACTTAAAAAAAAAATTAAAGATGTTTTGCAATGACCATTACAATTCCAGCAAACTCCCACCACCAAATAAAACCTTTCTACTCATTCTTCTGCTCCACTTTCCACCCTGGTCACTATCACAGTTTTTAGCAAGCCTGGAAGTTAATTTTCTTGGTAGGGCGGTGGTGCCAGTTCTTTTGCTTTGATTGCATTCCACGTGTGAATGAAACCACCCAGTAACTTTCCTTCCAAGCAGAGAGAGAGCTGCCAGAGTTGACATAACCAGTAAATGTCAGACCCCAGGATTCAGATGCAGGCAGCTGCCCCTGTGCCCACCTTCTTAATCACAAAGCTATCCACTTCTCTTAAGTATAATTAAGGATTCTAATTAATGGAGCAAGCTCTCAGCCCGAACACTGAGCACGATCCTATCTCTCATCAAGAAGGATTTCAGTGATGATTAACTCAGGGAGAGTTGGCCTCTGGTAAGCCCATGCTCAGCTGCACGCCTCATTCTTGCTGAAAAACTCTTTCAGTGAATTCCCCATCCGAACTATCCTGAACTTCCTCGCTCAACTTACAGAGACTCGTTGACATGCTGTTGTTCAACAGAATCCTTCGAAAACTCAAGCTTGGACTTCAGTCATTGACTCCACTGATAGGAACCATAGAGTAGCTCTCCTGGGGCTGAGTCTGCATGGGTGCCCTTGTCCCACAACTCGGCCATTCCTCAGATTCATTCCTTAGGCTAGTTACCAAAAATGGGAAGGGGACTTATTATATTAAAGAACTTTTTCTCAATCTTTTCCAGCTGTGGCCCCCTTCTGACTGGCTCTCTTCCTGTGACACTCCATCCCACTAGTTGGTCCCTGGTCTCGGGCTGTGCTCCTCATTCATGCAACTTCCGCATGTACCTCTCTTGGAATATCCTGGGGGCTGCTGGGGAGCATAGGGCCCCCAGTTGGGAAACACCATATTAGAGTACTCTGATAGGATGAGGTTCTCTAATTAATTGATATGACACCATAAAGCTGTTATAACAACACAATGAATAATATTTATCCAGCATAAATGCAGAATACAAAGAGGTGTATACATCTTAACAGGTGCAAGCCCCAAACACGACAACAACAACAATGGCAAAAGTTGTGGGTAAGTTGGAATCTTATGTGCATATCTAAGATTAAAGAATAGACCATAAAAATTGGAGGGGGGATTCACAACACTCATAATAGGTGTCTCTCTCATGGAGGACAAACCAAATCTTTGGTTTAGTTTTCCTGCTCATCGTTATTGCAGTTTTTAACCTATAAGTCTTACTTCAAATTCAAAAAACTTTTTTAAAAAATGGTGAGAGGAGCCAGAGAGATAAGACAGTACAATGGGTTAGACTTGCAGAGGGGGTTCGGTTCCTGACACCCCACTTGGTCCCCCAAGCCTCATAAGGAATGATCCTTGAGCACAGGGCCAGGAGTAAGACCCCAGCATCATTGGGTGTGACCTAAAAACAAAACAAAAATAAATTTATTAAATATTGAGTATCACCTAAAGACTACTTAACTAAAACTCCTGCTAACTCCCATTGTTTCCTAAATCTCCAAATTAAAATTTTTTAAAAATAATAATAATAATTATATTTATTTGTTCTGTTTCTCCTCGTGCTTATACATCCACATCATTTATCTCCTTTTGTTTTCTGGATTTTCTCCACAACACTCTCCTAAAAAGCTCCTCTGGAACATTGCCAAGTCAATTAACACATTTCTGACCTTCCGCATCAGATAATACTGCTGATCACCATTCGCTGTATTAATGGGATTTTTTTTCAGTAGGGACAACAATATAATGAACCCATGAGCCCATCCCCTAGTGTTAGCCTTTATCAACTTACAGCCAACTCCTTTCATCCACAATCCACCAATCCTCCCACCCATGTATTTTACCTGTAATATTAAATACATTTGTTTTCTTAAAGCTTATATTTTCCCAATTTGTAGAGAAATAAATGCACATTGTGGAAGACATAGGAATTGAGAAAATTAGCACAATGAGTATTTGGGGAGCTGTAAATGACAAAATCCCAGATCAAATCAGTTTAACGGATTCATGGAACAAGGAAATCCAAACAGGACTGCAATCATTCTCAACTATTTCTAGGAATTGAGATTATGTCACCTATGTCACTTGCTGGAGTGGGGACAAAGAACTCTGACTGTAGAGTCCACCACAAAAAGGTAGAAGGAAAATGGCTGATATTCTTAGAACTCAAAAAAACCATACCTGATATTCTGGTATATCTGCTTCATTTCTTTTTATGCACATTTTACCCAGCTCACCCTGGTGAGTTTTAAACCAAGCTAAATATTGCATCCTACAAAATTCAATAAAGACGCAAATGCCTTCTCATCAGTTTTATCCCAACCAATTCCCTGAAGTATCACTTCCAGAGACTGTAGGCTGATGTCCAGGAGGGTATGTTAGCAATGCTTGCCCAGGGTTTCTAAGAGTGCCACAGAACCACCATCCAACAGAACTTTCAGCAGTGACCCACACTATGCAGTCTGCTAGCCATTGCCTTGTGCATCTACAGAGCACTTTTGGGGTAATGAATATGACTGAGTAAAAAATGCTTTTTTCTAAATAATTTAAAATATTTAACAGGGCCTGGGAGCTAGTACAGCAGGTAAAGCATTTGCCCCTCATATATCGCCAACCCAGGTTCAATCCTCAGCACCACATAGTGTTCCCCAAGTCCCAACAAGAGTGATCCCTGAGCACAGAACCAGGAATAAGCCCTGAGCACTGCCTGATGTGGCAAAATAAATAAGTAAATAATAAAGTGTACAATCAGTGGTTCTTAATTTTTCAAGAGTTTCATATTCATCACCACTATAATTTTGAAGCATTTCAATCACTCCCCCAAAGAAACACTCACTATGGTCAGTCATTCCTTCTTTTCCTTTACCCTGACCCTTGGGAATCGCTAGTACACTTCTGTCTCTATGGGTTTCTCTATCTGGACATTTAATATAAATAGAATCAGAAGTTTGTGGGCTTTTCTGAATTCTTTCACTTAGCATGTTTTCAAGATTCATTATTGTTGTCACATTACCACATTTTATTCCTGTTATTCTCCAAATAACATTCCTTGATGTGAAGAATCACTTTTGCTTTTCCATCATCAGTCACAGGATATTTGTGAGTACTTATTGTTTAACAAGGTCACAAGGATCTATCTCTAAGAGCTATTTTTCTGAACTTTAGTATTATCTTTACATTTTTGTAAATGGTATAACATAAAGATCCAACTTCATTCCTTTACATGTGGACATCCTGATATTCCAGATCATTTGTTGAAAACACCATTCTCTCCCTCATTGAATTGCTGTGACATCTTTGTCAAAAGTAATTGAATGTAAATAAACGTGAAGGCTCACTTCTGGACTCTCAGCTCTATTCGTTGATCTATATGCATGTTGTCATACTAATAATACATGTTCTTGATTACTGTGAATTGCTAGTACCTTAAAATTAGGAAATATGAGTCCT
The DNA here is from genome assembly GCA_028565675.1 of Sorex palustris. NCBI lineage: Eukaryota > Metazoa > Chordata > Mammalia > Eulipotyphla > Soricidae > Sorex > Sorex palustris. Next base: position 9,402 of record JAOXYA010120859.1, read on the forward strand.
CCAACTTTGTTCTGCATTTTAAAGTCTTGTTTATTATGGGTTCATTGTGTTACCATATGAATTTTAAGATCAGTTTGTCAATTTCTGGAGAGGAAATAAGCTAAAACTTTTACAGAAATTGTGTTTAATCTCTACGTCACCTTAAGAATGCTGTTTTTGTGGTTCTAACATAGAATTCCATCCTCTTATTTGGATTTCCTTTAATTTTTTAACAATGTTATCTAATTTAGAGAGTTTGCCTTGCATGCAGCAAACCTGGCCAACCCAGGTTCGATTCCTTCAATTCCTCCACCTCTCTTGGAGAGCCCAGGAAGGTACCAAGAGTACCTTGCCCACATGGCAAAGTCTGGGAAGCTTCTCGTGACATATTCAATATGCCAAACACAGTAACAAGTTTCACAATGGAGACATTATTTGGCCCACTCGAGCAAATCGATGAACAACGGGAGAACAGTGACAGTGACAGAATACTTGGCCTTATTTGGTTCAATTTATTTCCAAATAAGTTATTCATTTTGTTGTTATTTTAAGTTTTCTTAATTTATTATTGGTTTTCTTAATTTCATTTTGAGATTTCTCATTGCTGATATATGTAACTTAATTGATTTGTGTATTTCTCTTGTAGTCCATGATCTTACTAAACTGGTCTACCAGTTCTACTGGGCTTGTTTTGGTTTTTTTCTTTGTGGGGGAGGGGGCAACACCCAGCAGTTTTCAGGGGTTACTCCTGGCTCTACACTCAAAAATTACTTGTTGTGGTGCTCTGGGGACCATGTGGGATTCCAGAGAGAGAACTCTGGTCATCCACATGTGAGACAGGCGCCCTACTTGCTGTACTATCACTCCAGCTCCTCTAATAGGCTTTTGTTTTAAAGTTTCTCTTTTTTGAATCACCGTGAGAACAGTTACAGAGCTTTCAGGTTTAAGTCTCAGTCATACAATGATCAAACACCCTTCCCTTCACCAGTGCACATTTTCCACCACCAAGAATCTCAGTATACCCCCATTTCATCCCTCCCCCCCCACCTGTGTGACAGATTATTTCCACTTTACTCTCTTTCTCTCCTTTGATT
>JAOXYA010120876.1:0-10474 GCA_028565675.1 Sorex palustris
GAAGAAATCTGAATAGCCAAAAGGCACATGAGAAAATGCTCTACATCACTAATCATTAGGGAGATGCAGATCAAAACAACCATGAGATATCATCTAACACCACAGATACTGGCCCATATCCAAAAGGCCAAAAGCAGCCTGTATTGGTACAGATGTGGAGAGAAAGGGATCCTCCTTCACTGCTGTTGGGGACACAGACTGATTCAGCCCTTTTGGAAAATAGTATGGACAATTCTCAAAAAATTAGAATTTGAAATCCCATTTGACCCAGCAATATCACTGCTGGAAATATATCCCGGAGAGGCAAAAAAGCACAGTCAAAATGACATCTGCACTTCTATGTTCATTGCTGCACTGTTCACAGTGGCCAAAATTTAGAAAAAACTTGAGTGCTAAAGAACAGATGACTGGTTAAGGAAACTTTGGTACATCTACACAGTGGAATACTACTACACAATCACAATCATGATCATCCTGTTGTTTGTTGATTGCCTCGAGCTGGCCCCAGCAATGTCTCCTTCATCCCAGCCCTGAGATTTTAAAAGGTGCCGTATTCAAGACACTTTTAGGGTTAGGAGAATGAGACCCATCATTGTTACTGGTATTTGGCATATTGGGTACGCCATGGGGAATTTACCAGACTCTGCCGTGTGGGCAGGTTACATTCGGTAGCTTGCCAAGCTATTAAAAAAGCTATTAGAAAAGATTAAGTCATGACATTTACATACAAGTGATTCTACATGGCAAGTATCATGCTAAGTGAAATGAGCCAGAAAGAGAGGGACAGACATTGAAAGACTGCATTCATTTAGAGAACATAAAGTAACAGAATGGGTGTTGAACATCGAAGAATTATTGAGAAAAATACATGGATGTCTGTTCCAGGGCTTAGAAGTCGGCCTCACATGCTTTGGGGAAAGGCAGCTTAGATAGAGAAGGGAACCCCAAATAAAGGATGTTTGAAGGAAACACTCGGGATGCGTGATGTGTGCTGAATGTAGACTATAAACCAAACACGATAGGCACTCAATACCTCTATTGCAAATTAAACACCCTAAAGAAAAGAGTGAGCAAAAGGGAATACCCTGCCACAGAGGCGGGGTTGGATGGGTGGGAAGGGTTTGGGGTGGGAGGAATACTGGGATCATTGGTTGTGGAGAATGGGCACTGGTGGAGCGATGGGTACTCGATCATTGTATAACTGAAATCCAAGCACGAAAGTTTTTAAGTCCCGACTGTATCTCATGGTGTTTCACTAATTAGTAAAAATTAAATCAAAATATTAAAAAAAATAAATCCAAAAATAAAAATAACAATGCTTAAGGGAACCCTGTTATTTAATACCCTCCCTACAGGTTTAAAGTTCCCCTTTTATCATTATAGCTATCGCACCAGTCACCATAATTCTTGAATGACCTCTGTTGTTCATGTGATACAGTATGAATGACAGAATCTCTCTCACAACCTGTCCCTTTTTCCCCCCTGGAGTTCTAATATAATCTATTTCTGTCAACTCAAAACAGCCCCATAGTATGTCTTACCCTTTCTTCAAATTCAGTAAGCTTGAAATTGATATGATTCTCCTATTTTTCTCACAATATCCCTCTAGGCATTCTTATTTCTCTGGTTTGGGTCTACAACAACACATTTTCTCACTCCCAATTTTTGGTGATCTTTGAAGTATTTCTGTTGTGTCATATTAATTCATTACATTTATTATCTTTCATTCCTTATAGTTCTGTCTCCACTGTTATCACTTTTAATTTATGTACTTATTATTTTAGGTCATATTATTGCTATAGTCTGTTTCTATTACTGACAACCTCTTGTGGGGATACTTGATAATTCTTTTTATAGATTACCTTGATTCATTTCACTTTCTTGCTTAAGTTTGTTGACATATTTCCTCATAATAAATGCCCAGATATGATATGAAATCCCTACAATTATGGGACCATTTCAGTATCCAGATACTTTAAATGCATTATTCAGATACTTTAAATCAAAATCATCCTTCTTGCCTTTCTTTTTTTTACTAGAATCCTTTCAAGACTTTTTGCCTATCAAAATTGATAGGAATTTTCAGCCGAATTGATAGGATAAATTTATATGCAAATAACCAGCCTTTGTAATTCAGATTTATGTCCACCATGTTTATTGATTTCTCCTGATAAACTAGCCATTAACTATATTCTCTCATAAGAACTGTTACAGATGTTTCTTTTGCTATCCATTTGGCATGCAGTGCCCACTGATAGGCAATTTTGTTTGGAGCTTTTATTTATTTGAATATAAAGTGAGATCAAACTTGCAATTACAATTCACTGTAATTGTATACATTTCATATATATTATATGAAATGTGTAATTTTATCATTTTTTTAAACCAGTATTTCCATGATTAGAACTTATCCACATTCTAGAATTCACATTTTCTCATGATGACGGATCCAATGAGTCTCAAAATTAACTATTTCCCATGCCAGAAGAGACTCGTTAGAATTATTTTTCATCTACTCCCAGGATCCTGGGCTAGAGTGATAGCACAATGGGTAGGGCGTTTGCCTCGCACGCGGCCGACCCCAGGTTTGATACCTCCACCCTTCTTGGAGAGCCCTGCAAGCTACCGACAATATCTTACCCACATGGCAAAACCTGGCAAGCTACCCGTGTCATATTCAATATGCCAAAAACAGTAACAACAAGTCTCACAATTTGTTAGATGTTACTGGTGCCTGCTTGAGCAAACAGATGAACAATGGGAGGACAGTGCTACAGTGCTACTCCCAGGATCTTAAATTGTGTGAGTCAATTATGTTGAGATGACGTGTTATCATTGTGTTTCTGTTGTATGGTCAACTCATTGTTCAAATGCTTTGACTCTTCTTTCAGCTTCCCTAGAAGGAAATGAGAGTCTAATCCCAGTGAAGCACACATTTTTATCCCTCTCCTTAATTTCTTTGTCCTCTTGTGCTCCCAGAACTTAGCAGTTTGCTTGCTTCAGGTCCTGTCTACATTCATTGAACATCTGTGTCTGTTTGACCAGTTCTGCTTGACAGAGAGATCAACTTCCCACTCACTCAAAGCTAATGTCACTTCTGCTCTCTAATGAAACACTTGGCTTTGCATGCTATAACTCTTTGCAGAATTATCAAAGTGTATATTACCATTTTGAAGCATAAGATAATTAAAATTCAATGGAAAAGACAAAGCTCACTAAAGACTGTACAGAAAAACATGGTAATTCTCCTTTGCCCTTTGGAAGAACTAACTAAGTGTTGGTTTTTTCTTGTCTAGAAATGACACTCACAGCTCACTCTATGCCTTTGAGAGCCAAACAAAAAGATTTTTGTGACATATGCACTTGCATATTTCATTAATGAAAAATTATGGAATACTTTCCATCACTCTCTGTTTTGTGTATTGTTTCTCTCTTTTAAAGAGGGTTAAGACTACCCTCACCATAAATGTAGCAGTATTTCTCATTGTCCCAGGTTGATTTTTCCCACGAGCTGTGACCAGGAATTCTCTGAAATTAAATTGAATTGGGATTTAGTCTGACCATGAACCATGATAGAAAGGTCAGGACCAGACTCTACATTAAAGTAGAAATACTCTCTTCTCAGAGACTCTAGCAGAACAATAAAGATTTTCCAGGTTTTGTAATTAGTTGTCTAATTGTAATTTTTACGTTAATAAAGTCTTGCTTTTGCAAATGAATACATTTCTTCCTTAGCTATTATTTAACAGGAGCTTTTAAAAATCTATTTTGAAGGTCATCAGAGCAATTTGGGTAGTTTTTTCTGTTTTCACTTTCATGAAATAAGAACCATATTCAATGACAATCATCTAGTACAAGAATGAAAAATATATTTTGATAGTATTTAACTGTTAAAATGTATCATTATCTTTTTATCTCTGTTTACTGAAATCATTTTTCTAAAGGAACAAATATATTTAACTGCATAACAAGTTTTCATGAACATTTTTTGTTTTTAAATTATTATGAATTTTATTAACATTTAAAAGATTTTATAACATTTTTAAAAACCTTAAATGTAATGTTCAAAATAATCTCTTTATACATAAATTATATATTTGACCTTGGGATTAATATGTCATATCTTGAGAAGCATATGTTTTATATGAAGAACTTCTTCACAACATTGAGTAGCTCTCAGGCATGTAATAGTCTTTTTGGTGTATTCATTCTATTAATATTAATGAAATGCTAATGTAAAGATCTGAAATTGATTGCTATTATTTTTTAAATTTAATTTTATTTTAGGCATTGTGATTTGCAATATTGTTAAAGGTTTGGTTTCCTGTATAAATGACTCCAGCACCACACCCTCCACCAGTGTCTGCTTTTCTCTACCATAATCCAAGTGTTCTTTACCCTCCTCTTTCTTCTCCCACCCTCCTTATACTTACCCTGTCCTGGTAAGTTTCCTACCAAAGTCAAGTTCTCTATTTTTATTGCCTTTGAGCATTTGCTCTTTCCTTACTATTTTTTTTATCCTAGATAAAATGGAGATTATTATATGTAGGCTCCTCTCTTTCACTTAGCATGGCACCCTCCAGATCTGTCCACATATCACCAAATTGCATAATTTTGCCTTTTCTTATAGAAAAATAGTAGCACTGTAGCACTTTCTTCCTATTGTTCATAGATTTCCTCGCAACAAATTGTGAGACATGTTGTTTGTTAACTGGTTTTGGCATATCGAATATATCACCGGGAGTTTGCCAGGCTCTGCCACCTGGGCAAGATCCTCTTGGTAGCTTGGCAGGCTCTCCGAGAGGGGCAGAGGAATCAAACCCGGGTCGGCTGTGTACAAGGCAAATGCCCTACTCACTGTGCTCCAGCCCAGGAAAATAATATAAAAAATATTTTATTTTTAGATAAACTACATATAAAGAAACCTTAATTCCTTTATCCAATTCTTGGGCACATAGGTTATGTCTAAATTTTCTCTATGGTGAAGAGTGTTTGCAATGAATGTAGGGCTGCAAATGTACTTTCTGAATAGAGTTTTTGGGCACTGATATAGGTGCCAAGAAGAGTGGTTACCAGATTAAATGGAGGCTCAAATCCTAGTTTTCTGAGAAGTGTCCATATTGTTTTCATAAAAGGTTGTAACACAATTCTCACAATTAGTGAATGAGGGATCATTTCCTGCCAGCCACATTTGCACTGGTTGTTTTCATTTTTTTTTGTGATATGTGCCAGTCTCATTCTTGTGAAATATCATCTAATAGTTTTATTTGCATTTCTCTCATGATAAGTGAAGTAATATGTAGTATTTTTACATATATCTTTTATATCTTTTGGCCACCTCTGTCTTCTTTGAAGAAATTTTTATTCATTTTGTCAATCCATTATTTATTTTGTTTTGATTTTGGGCCACACCTGATGATACTCAAGGTTTACTCCTTGCTCTGTGTTCAGGGATCACTCCAGGGGGGACCATATAGAGGCTGGGAATGAATCTGGGTGAGCTGCATGCAAGGCAAATAGCCTGTCCACTGTACTCTTTCTCTCTTCCTACCACCTATGTAAATGCCAATTTCTCTATCTTTGCTAAATTCTAGAGTTCTTTAGGTATCTTAATATTAAGCATGAGTGGTGAGCAAATATTTTCTTTCCGTCTGTGAGGTGTCATTTTATTCTGGTCATCAATTCTTTTGTTGTTGAGAAGCTTCATATTTGGTGAACAATTTATCTATCTTTGCTTATGTTTGCTTGGCCAGTGGCATTGAATCATTGAACCTAGCTCTAGATTCAATCTCATAAAATATTCTAGTTATGTTTTCTTCAAAATAATTTGTGTGTTCAAGTCTGATATAGAAGTGGCTATTTTGACATGGCCATTTTACATGATTATAAAAAGAGGTCTGAATTTTTTTGTGTATGCATATTTTACCAATAACATTTGTTGAAGAACTTTTACTTGCTGCACTTCATACTTTTTACCCGTTGGTCAAAGATTAAATTAACTTACTTTCCTTATCCTGAGCATCTTTATCTGTCCTCTCAATTCTGTTTTATTGGTCTGAAAGTTTGTCCTTATTCAAGTACTGCACTCTTACATTATTTCAGATGGTATTGTTTGAAGCTGGGGCAAGGGAAGCCTCCATTCTTTTTTTTTTCCAAATGATTGATTTGGCTATTCAGAGGGATTTATTACTCGATATGTTTCAATAGAGTTAAATCTGTGTCTTTAAAAATTGTCATAGGTATTTTTGTAAGGACTGCATTGAATCTGCTTAATGCTTTGAACAAAATTGTCTTTTTGACAATATTAATTTTTACAATTCATGGACAATGGATGTGTTCCAATTTCCTCATTCATTCTTTTGTGTGTCCCTATTTCCTCTTTAATTCTTTTTTTTTCTTTCAATAGTGATTTTAGTTTTCTTTGTATAAGTCTTTCATGTATTCTATTGATCTAATTCCCAGGTGCCTGGTTTTCTGAGTCACAGTTGTGAATGTGACTTTTAAAAAAAATTCTCTCTTCTGTTATTTGCATATAGAAAAGATATGGATTCCTGTGTGTTGATTTTGTAGTCTGATAATTTACTATTGTTTCTAGGGAGATTTTGTAGAGTTTTTAGGATTTTCTATGTACAGTATCATGTCATCTGAAAATAGTGAAAATTTCCCTTGGCCATTTATAATCTCAATGCCCTAATATCTCTTTTTTGCCTAATTACTATGGCAGGCACTTCCAATATTATGTTGAATAGTAGTGGTGAGAGTGGACATCTTTGTTTTGTGACTGTTCTTAGATGAAAGATATTTTTTTTACCCTTGAAATCATGTGTGTTGTGGGCATGTGACAAACAGTTGTAACTGAAGAAAGTTCCTTCAACCCCCATTTTACTGAGATTTTATCATGAATGGATGTTGAGTATTGTTAAATATTTTCCTTCTTCTAAGGATATGATCATATGATTTTAATTTTTCTTAATTTTGATATATTGATTATGTTTGTCTATATATCTGTGTGTCTTTATTGATTTGCAGGCCACACCTAGTGGTACTCAGGATTTATTCTGGGATATGCACTCAGTTATCACTCCTAGTAGTTCTCAGTGGATTATATAAAGTGCTGAGGATTGAAACAGGATCTTGTGGGTCAAGTGTCTTACCCACTTTACTGTCTCTCTGACACGCTGACTTTTGTATATTTAATAGCCTTGATCCAAGGGTGCATCCTGCTTGGCCATGTTGTATGGTCTTTTTAATGTATTGTTATATTTGGATTGCTAATATTTTGATGAGGTTCCTTGCAACTTTGCATCTTTGTTCATCACTGATCTAGGTATATAGTGTTTGTGTTTGTGTGTGTGTGTGTGAGAGAGAGAGAGAGAGAGAGAGAGACAAAGAGAGAGTGTGTGGATGGCATTGGGGGGCCCCATTAGGACCCTTCCCTATCTCTTGATGTTGGAGGGAGTTATGACGGGTGTGTGTGTGTGTGTGTGTGTGTGTGTGAGAGAGAGAGAGAGAGAGAGAGAGAGAGAGACAGAGACAGAGAAAGAGTCACAGAGAGAGAGACAGAGAGAGATTAGCTTAAGATCAATTAAGCTGTTAGACTGGGGTCCTGAGGGGTTCCTGTAAGTTGCTTTGTGATTCCAGCCTCTTACCCTCTTCAAGGCATCTAGATAAATAGTCAGGTGAGACATTGAATGTTTGCATTTCTTTAAAAATTTGGTGATAAGAGAGATCACACCAATGATTGTTTGTATTTTAGAAAAAAGAGCTTCCCAAGCACTGTCCATGGTAACTAGGGTTACCCATGGTGATACTAGACAAACTAAGACAAAAGGGTCTGGTCGGTCTTTGGGGTGAAGGCCTCAAAATGCAATGCTGCAAAGGCCTTGAGCACAGGGTCACCACTGTAGTTACTAATCCATACCTAGATATTCTTGGAGATATAGGGTGCTAAATATCATACCAGGGTCCCATTATATGTCTTTAATGACCCTACTATCTCTTGAACCCACTTGCAATGTATTACATTCTTTTGAGAAGATAGTGGTGGAAGGAATATGAGGTGTTATTTCAGATTTGGTGAATGAAAACACCTTTGCCTTGTGACACCATGTGTCTTGGAATAATACGTTTCTTAGCCTCTCTGTACTTTATTTCTCTAGTGTGTCTCTGTACACGAATGCTCATCCAACTACTGAGATATACAGTTGTTACTCTGTGAGGGTTGTGAGGTTAGCAGGCAGATAAGAGTTCCTTGTCAGTAAATTTCAGAAAGCCATAAAAATCCCCAAACATATGGGAGAGACAAATAAGCCTTAATATCAAGGACTTTAGAGACAAGATATGTTCTAAAAGGTTAGCCTGCTGCATGCTCAGGATGAAAATCAGAACCAGTCCAAAGATTATTACTGGCCAGAAATGATGCTCTGATAAAACTGAGAGGAACAAAGACGCCCCTAAGATAAGAGTTCTTCTTCACAACTCTGTAACAACAACCTTGAGGCCAAACTGAGACAACTTGAGATAAAAAATTTCGTATAAAATCTGTTTGCTCAGGACCCTGTTCTGGAGTTACCCATGGCCTCCTTCAGGATGTAACTCTTCATTGAATTTGAATCTCCTCCTCTCTCTGTTTCATAGCTTCTAAATAAACCTGTAATGCTTCACTATTTCTTCTCTGATATTCTGATCTGTGATGTAGAGAAGAGTCCGAACTTGGCCGAAGAACAGCCCTGACTTACGTACGGGTTCTGATCTTGCCAGCATACCCCACTGACAACAAATGTAAAAAAAAACTCCTATGAGGAGTCAGCTATTTTTTTAACCTTTTAATGAAAGAAATATTAAAAATGAGCATATAATACTTTCCCTTTTCTTAACTTTAGCAAGAAGCAAGAAAAATCGCAAGCTACCAAACTACAGTCAAAAAGCAAGCAAGAAGGCAGAAATGCAGTCGGTAAGTAAAGACAGGTTCCTTGTGGTCAAGCATTAATCACTGTTTTCTTCCCTTTTTAGTACCATTTCTACCCTTATATTCACAAAATAATCTCTTCAGAAGAAGGGAAATTTTGCTACCTTATTCTGAAAGTTGTGAATAAGATTCCCTAAAATCTCTTTTAATGCTGGGTAGTCATTCTGTGTCAGCAAAGAAAGATCTGTAAATAGTCATATAGATGAAAAGCTCTCTTCTGGAATTCCAGCACAAATTCCAGCTATTTTGAATATTCATTTCCCAGCATGAGAATTCATCATGGGTAATTTGTCAAATGTTTCCAATGGTACATACTTCATCTGATTTTTTTAATTTCCAATATCTATTATTCTTAATCTATCTATTCTTATTATCCATTTACTTTATAAGATAGATTCCCATTTTGTCTATTTCTTTAAAATGTTACTATCAAAATGCCAAGTCAAGTGTTCAGTGCTGATAGGACTGCATTTGATAACAGCATTAGCAGATTCTTAATGGTTATGCATAGAGCAGAAGCTTCTGGGACCCTTGACAAAATTTTTTGTTTAATCTTTGGTAGCTATAAGGTACATGCATCGATAAATATATTAACCATGATTTGACTTTCAAGGATGCAGATTGAGAACTGCAGTTGTATTTTCTTTAGGAAGAACAGAAAGATTTTTGTTTCCAGGTGATATAAAGTTAAATCTGTAAACCAGAGGAAGTATGTAATAGAGAAAGTTATTCCCATACTTTCCACTTTCATCCTGATAGATTAAGAATTCTTAAAACAAAATTAGTGTTTTGCTATTCCCTAATAATTTCATATCATTTTTTTTTGACTGGGAACACTGGTAGGGTTTTCTCCTGATTCTTTCCTCAGGGATACTATCTTGGTGGATTCAGAGGACCACGTGGGGTGTTGAGGATTGAATTTGAGTTGGTTTACATGCAAAGCAATAACCCTAACTGCTGTACTATTGCTCTGACCTCCAGTTTAAATTGGTAATAATAAACAGCTAATTAATATTATTATTTGGTTTCTTAAATAATACTTAAATTGTGGTATATAAATATTAGTTGTAAAATTATCTGACATTGCAACTGTAAGCAGGTTACTATTACTATTTCATATTTTGTTATCCCCATTATAAAAGAGTGATGAGAAATTTGAGTTGTTTCCAACATATTTTCTATTATCAATAGATTTTAGAATAGCTCTAAATATAGGATTAGAGTTCTGAGAACAAGCATATATATATTCAAACTGAAATTAAAAACTATGAACCACTGGAGAAACGTTAGTTTTGTGTTAAAGTGATTTGATGTCTTAGAAAAAATTGTAGGACTGTAGCACTATCTTCCCATTATTCATCAATTTTTCTAGAGTGGGCATCAGTAACGACTCCATTGTGAGACTCGTTGTTACTGTTTTTGGCATATCGAATACGTCGTGGGTAGCTTGCCAGGCTTTGCCATGAGGGCGAGATAATCTCAGTAGCTTGCCAGGCTCTCTGAGAG
>JAOXYA010120887.1:0-10473 GCA_028565675.1 Sorex palustris
TGCGCCACAAGCCTATTGCTGTCTTGTGCTCAGGAATAACTCTTGGTGGTGCTTGGGTGACTAATTCTGTGCCAGAGATAGAATTGGGAGCACAGGCATGTAAGTAAAATGCCTTAACTCCTGTATTATCTCTTTGGCTCCTCAATTTTTATTTAACTTAACCACTCAGAATTAATTAACACAATTCATTAATCCTTACTTGGAAAGCATCATCTTGTCTTGAATTCCATAATCATAGCATTTTCATGTGTTTCTTCCTATATCTCTGCCCACTCCCAGTCATCGACTCCCAAACCGAACAAGCACTTTCTACTTTCAAATTCTCATTTATAATCTCTAAATATTGGTCTCTAAATATTGGAGTTTCTCAAGATTTTATCTTTAACACCCTTTTTACATTTGAACCTTATAATCTATCAAACCTTTTATTTGTTTTTTGATCAGAAAACAGAAGATGATGATAATTTTGTTTGTTTTTATTTGGGGGCTACCCTTGGTGGTACTCTGGATTTACTCCTGACTCTGCACTCAGGAATCACTTCTGGGGATGCTCAGGGGACTATATGCAGTGCTGAAGAACAAACCAGGGTCAGCTATATGCCAGACAAGTACTTGAACTCCTGAACTATCTCCCTGGCCAATGATTAGATTTTTGTCATTGAACCAAGTTGCTGTTCCGAGCATCATACCTTTATAACGAACAATTTTGGTGCATCTTTTCTGTGATATGTAACAGGAAGAAGGAATTAAACAATTCAAAACCCAATTTCTTTCTCTTTTTTGTCAAAGCCTGATTTATTGACTTTCCTCTACATCTACTTCTCATCAACTTTTCCTCATTTTAATCAATGGCATCATCACCCTTCTAATTCTCATGTCAGAATCTTGGTAGTTGTCTTTGATTCTTTCTTCACATTTACCTTTAATTTCAACTTAAAACAAAACTTTCTGTTGCTATCTTTAAAATGTTATCAACACATATGTTTATTTTTCTTTCCCATTGCTTGTACTCCAGTCTATGCTACTAACATCTTCTGTCTGTATTGCTATGGTAGCCTCAAAATAAGTCAGTTTGTTTCTGCTCTTGTGCCTTTATGATATATTTTTCCAACCAGAAATCAAGTGTTTAAAAGACAAACCCATAAAGTAAATCTTGTTTTTCCTCTATTAAAGATTTCTTATTGGCTTCCTGTTAAGTTTAGGGAAACAATTCTGAATTTCTTAACATGTTCTGCAAAGATCCTTGTGATGAGTTCCTCTCCTGGTTCACTACCTTCATCTCCTGTACTTCCTCCTGACCAGTCATAGAGAATTTCTTCCAGTTCTGTAAACATATTAAGCTGGTTCTCCACACAATAATTTTATTTATTAATTTTATTTGAAAGAGAAGTTCTTTTTCCCTCTGGAGTCTTTTCCTTCCCATTCTTTGCCCAACTAACTTCTTATATCTTTCACATCTTATGTGAGAATCTCACTTCCTCAAAGAAACTTCTCTGATTCTCTACTAGAAGAGAACATTAGTTATCTTTACTTATATAATTTTATGATGATCTATTATGTAAACTATTTGTAAGTACAAATATGTCTATTTTTAATTTACTTTTGTTTTTGGTTTATTTTTGGGACACACCTAGAAATGCTCAAAGGTTACTCCTGGCATTGTAGCCAGTGATTACTCCTGGAAGCATTACCCAGGGGACCATATGGGATGCTGGGGATTGAGCTCTGGTCAAGGCAAATTCCCTACCTGCTGTCCTATCTCTCCACCCACCTTCTAATTTTTTCTGAAGCCTAGAAAGATACTGGCTCTTACTTGATACCAAGTGAATATCAGCTGAATGAGTGAATAAATGTATATATTCCAAGAATAGTTCCAGAAGATAAAAACAGAAAGGAAAGTGTAACAGACATGATCATTGCATTCATAGACAAATCAAGAGAACAATTATTACACAGTCTAATAAGTATCCCTGGGATTAAATGGGAGTCTAAAAGACAAATACCTAGACCAGATTACTTTGGCTGTAGTGCGATAATAGATTGTAAATTATGGTGACAGGGAAGTAAAGGAGCCTCTGCTGTGGGTACAATTCTTTAGCGGGATATTGAATTTCCAGGAAGAGACCTCAGTGCCCTAAAACATTTCAGAGGGGAGAACTTGAGAGAGATGTCCAGGCCTGTGAGCTTTTGGTTTAGAAGTTGGAATAGTAGGACATTGTGATTGAATTTGATATGATAAATTTATAAAGATAAAGGTATTAAGACTGATGGCCAGGACCTCGGACTAGACGAAGTAGTGAGTGATGTTTCTGAAATACAGAATGTAGGAGGACAACAACATCTGAGAGGGTTATTTTTCAAAGAATGACTTTGCAATCTCTATGTAACATTCCAGGTATGTTACGCAATGTAAAATGAAATGATGTAATATACAAGGGATATTTAATAAATGTTTTAAAGTGTCTGAAGTTCAGGAGAGAAATCTGGAGCGAAGAGGTGACTCTGGAAGGTTTAAAGAAGTTGAAACAAAGAATATTTGTGACATTGCACAGATGAATGCAGACTGAGAATTTCAGAGAATATCAATCCTTAAGGAAAGACCAGAGAAAGAGGACCTTGTAATAATCCTGAGGAAATAACTAGAGACTCATGGAAAGCCAGAGAGGGAAAGGGAAGAGGAGTCAAGAAGATAGACACCCCCCCCCCCCCGATCAGTAACTGGGGAAGAAGAGTGTTTTCTTACCTCTAGAGCATTTTCCAACTCTTGTTGGAGAAGTTTCTTAAGTTCTGTCTTGTTAAGCCGGTGACAATCCTCGTAATTCATTGAATGCTTGTGGAAAACATCAATGATGCTGATGATGCTCTTCAGAAGACAGGGAAGCATTTTGCTTTTTCAACTGCAGCGTGCCTGGAACGTGACAAAAATAGTCAATGTTTTTATTTTCCTAATTGCGTCTTTCTCCATCTTTTGGAGATAGATTCAAGAGCAAATTGAGACCTATTTCTAATGCCAGCTGCTAGTGGGCTTTGGAAGTTTTTGAAATTTGGCAACTTTGGTTTAGCCTTCATTTCTTTTCTTTTTTTTCCTTTTTGGGTCACACTTAACCATGCTCAGGGGTTACTCCTGGCTCTACACTCAGGAATTACTCCTGGCTGTGCTCAGGAGACCTTGTGGGATTCCGGGGATCCAACCCGGGTCAGCCACATACAAGGCAAACAAACTTCCTGCTGTACTATTGCTCCGACCCTCTTTTATTTTTAAATTCATCCCCTTTTTAGTGAAGTTCTATGAGTTTCTAAAACACAATCATATAACACAGATTTAGAAGATTCATGCCCATCACCTCAAATCCCCAGTCTTCGTTTCTAATGATATTGCTTTTATTGTAATATGTGAAAAGAAGAAAGCAGAAACATGTCCCCTATGTTCTGTGGCAATAAATGTACTGCATATAAGTCTCCATAAATTAAGACTGTATGGTCTTCAATTCAATAATCAAAATAGCCCATGTGGACAGTGCTGAGAGAGGGGTTCCATAGTCTACACCAGATTTTCTTTTCCTTTGTTCCTATTATGACATATGCCACATTATCTATTAATTTCTTGCATCTAATCTGACTCTTTCAGAGATCATTTGGCAAAGTTCAGAACCAGATCTTACCTATTTCATACCGCCTGGAATACAGTAAAAGTTCAATAAATGTTTGCTGAATAGAGACATGATAAAATGTAAGATTCCTAGCTTGAATGGTATATTTATGTGTGGTTCCCATTTTTGCTTTCTTTAGAATCACCAGAGACCTTTAGAGAAATAGATGCCAGAACCTACCTTCAGAGATACTGATTTACATTATTGTTTGTGAGACCCTGGACTCTGCATTTGCATAGTTCTTGAATCTTATGCAATGTCTACAGCCAGTTGCCACCTGTGCTCTAGGCCATTGGCAGCTAGAAGATTCATTTATAAGTGGCTTTAGTAATTCATTTAGTTGATAAACATGTTTTTTAAAGATATTTCCTGCCAGCATGACTGTGTGGTTTGGGGATATGCATGAATAAGGAATAGTTTCTTTCCTTTGAAGACTCAAAGCCTACAGAAGTGATCTAGAAGTATCTCAGTGCACTAAGACACACAGCAGTGATTGTAAAATAAGACAGAAACTGTCTTCTGATGCTGCCTTCCTGAAGATATCAGAGAAATATTCTAAAATTATTAGCTTTGTGTCTCTCATTCCAATAGGGATATATCTATGTAATAGAATTATATAGAAAGGCAAAATTACCCTGCACAGTCTAGCTGTCTATAAACAACTATCAACAGAGGGGAACACTTAAGAAAACACGAATAGGTATTTTTCTTGAAGGACTTACCTATGTTGCAAAGAGAAACAGAGGAGTCAAACCCGAGAGCTCGTGGACCCAGAGTTTGGGAAACCTGGTGCTTTTAAAGGGGGTTTAATTGCACCTTTGGGCCAGGTATTTTACAAACAACACCCTTGATGTATAATAGTCTGATTCATTGTCAACCCAGCCCTACCAAACCCTCTTTCTTCTCCATGGGACTTTTAGTCCCAGCATTTCGTTGAATGTCCATCCTACACTACATTTACATTCTTCTTCAACCTGACATCTCATACTATATAGCACTACTGTGCCATATAGATAATGCACTAAGGTGCTCAAAAAAAATAAACCAAACAAAAACAAAAACACTCTGTGGACCAAGAATGGTTGTGTCCTGAGAATCATGTGTGTTTGTGTATCTGTGTGGAGTGCTATTTATTGAACCCAGGGCCACACACTGATGGCCCTTGCTCTGCCTCTCTTCAATACTTTGATTTTTAATCGAAGCTATTTCTGTCTCAAATATGGTCTCTTAGAGTATATAACAACATATTTGATTTGATTCTGTTTGGGCCAAAGTGCTCAGTGATAATGGGTATTTGCTGTCCTGTGATGATGAGCACAAATGTTGTGTTTTCGTCACTCCCTTCTGACTGTTCCCTCATGCTAATGGCTCTTCTTCTTGTTACCCCTCTCCCTGTGTCCATCAGGTGTGTCCCAGAATTTTTTTTAGATAAATTCCAAAGAATATAATTTATGAAAATGAAAAAATAATAAAAGCTTCTTTAAACTTTTTAGGGTTTGTTTTTGGGTCATTCCCAGCAATGCTCAGGGTTTACTCCTGACCCTGCACTCAGAAATTACTCCTGGTGGTGCTCAGGGGACCACATGGGAATGCTGGGAATTGGACCCAGGTAGGGTATATGCAAGACAAGTGTCCTGCCCACTATACTATTGTCCCAGCCCCTCAAAAAGCTTTTTAAAAGAGATGTTCTACAATGAGTAAATGTGGAACTCAGTGTCTCATTATTTTTAAGTTTGCCTGGGACACAACCAATACTGAAAACGTAAGATTCAAACTACAACAACCAGACTTAAAAATGTGTCTGCCGAGGAGCAGCCTGGGAACTCCGGTGGAGGGAAGTTGACACTGGTTGTGGAACTGATGGTGGGTCACCGTATGTCTAAAACTCAAATATGAATAACTTTGTAGATCATGACGCTTTAATAAAATTTAAAATATTAAGTAATCATAACACATTGTAAGTGTGAATGTCCTTTGTCTTGAAGGGCTGTACTTGAATGAAACTTGTACTTGAATGCCCCATTTTCTACTTGTGCTTGCTATACTTTGTAACCATATTCATATATGGAGAACATATATAAATATAATAACGTGAGAAAATAAAAGCATTAAAAGCATTAAAAATTAAAAAAATTTAAAAAGCATTAAAAATAAGCCTTTCTTGTGTAGGAAACTATGTTCCTAATCAGAGCGCCCCCGGATATGTTCTTGCATGTTTCCTCATTCTTGAAGGAGGAGGAGGATATTTTAACTTCCTTATGGCCCTGGTGGAGCAGATTACCGTGTGGGGAACAGGCCTAGCCATTGGACTGCCCCTGTCTGTTAGTTGCCATTGTTGGAGTGGTTAGTACAAAAATTTTAATTTTGGCTTTGTGTGTTTTTCTGATCCCACTCTGATATGTTTCCTGGAGGCAATATGGTGCCACAGACTGAACCTGCGTCTCCTGCATGTGAAGCCCTTTGACCTGTCTGCCCTCCTGCATGTGCACATTAGCCCTTTGACCTGTCTCCTTGTCCCTTAAGCAGTTTTCATTTTGAGAGAAATTATGTTCACATGAATGTCTTCCCAACCATCTTGATAAATCTTCTTTATTTTTTGTTTTGGGGTCACTCCCTGAGGTACTCTTGGACTGTGAGGTACTGGGGATCACACCTAGGACTCAAACAAACTCTTTGGGCTTCTCCCTAATAGATCAGTTTTGCTTATTGGTTTCAAGTGTGTGATGATGGGCTTGCTGTTTCTCGTGCATATGTTCTACTGACCGCTTTTGAGTCTGGTTTGTCCAATTCTTGAAGTCTTCTTGATTTTCTGCTCTCACTTTCTCATTTCCTGATTGTCTCTGATGTATCTTCTTTTGTTTTTCCCCTCTTTAATACTTTAGTCTGTTTGTTTCTTGAAGTCCCTTTCTTTCGGTACCATTTCTTACTTTCTCTCTCTTCCACCTCCCCTTTTACCCTGTTTGTTCCAGAATATCTGAAATGGCATTCATTTTGTTCTTTCATTCTCTTGATTTATTAGAAAAGTCATTACTTTTGGTTTAGTATATTTTTACTTTTATTACCTTTTGTTATTATTGATTACATTTCTTTAGGCTACACCTGGTGGTGTTAGGAGGTAATTCCTGGCTTAGTAATTGGGAGTTGCTCCTGGTGGTGGTCAGGGGCTTATGCAATGTCAGGAAATAAATCCAGAAATTCTCGATACAAAGTATGCACTCCAGCACTATGGACTATATTCATGGGTCCCTAAATTTATCATTTTTTGTGGCATTCAAGCCACACTTGAATGTTCTTATGGCTTGCTTCTGGTTCTGTGGTCAGGGATCACTCTTGGCAAGATTCAGGGGACTGTATGTGGTACTGGGGATCAAACCTGGGTCAGTCATATGCAAGTGTCTTACCTGATATACTATCTCTCCGGCCCCTAAATTATTTTCTACAAGGAAAAAATAAAAGCAGAGCACTCTCAAAACTGATATGCCTAGTCCTTATTATCAGAGCCAAAGTGACATTTACTGAGATAAGAGCCTGCCACAACCAGACAACAGGAAAGCTAGGTGTCACTCTGGTCTCTTTTCTAGCAGTTTTTTTTTTCTACGATAGCATTCGCACTGCTTCTAGAAAGAGGGCATTTTGGACACAGAGCACATGGTCTATGATGAAGTGTTAGTTTGAATGACTTGTGCTGTGGTAGCTTTCTGGTGATATAGCCATGGTGTCTCAGTTCCACATCTGTCTGTGGGACTCCCTGGGAGTGTTCATCGTGATGATGCAGATTAAAGGGACTGACAGTTTATTTCAAGACATCAAGTATTTGTGGGAGAATGATTGGCATCAGTGCTGGTGGTAGCTGCCCCGTACCCAATCCAGCTGCCTGACGTGTACATTTAGGAAACCTATGGATTCTCTGCAAGCGTCAGCAGCAAGGTCAGGTGACCATCATGTCCTGGGTGTGTCTCTAGAACAGTGTGATGTTCGAGGAAATACCTTGCTTTTAAGCTCATCTGAGAAAAAGCTCTATACAAATCCCAGTTATTACACACGTATATATTAATAAGTTCAGCGTGATTAAACCCTCAACATTTGTTCTATCTGAATGAAACATTGAATCCAACAACATGGGCGGATAATTACAGACATTTAAGATCCATTTTCATTAGGAAGGGGTGTAACTGAAAGAACTAGGGCATGAAGTAGGGCCCAGAGATCCCTGATATATTCTTGGTTTAGTTCAATATTTTCTTGATTAGAAAATGGAGTGACTTAGAAAACGTGTGTCTTTTGTGTTCTCCTTGGATGAGAAAAACTCTGTGACCAAAGACTTGTGACTTTTAACCAACTTTTCTTATGTATCAGGGCCTATCAGTAAAACTGAAACTGTTAAGGATTTTAAATAAGGCTCCAATCAATATGGGGTATAATTTTCTCTCTTGTGATTCAAACATTGATGTTCTGGATCAATTAAGTTTTTCCTACTGACACACACAATAATGTGTCAAGCTTTTGGTTCTGAAAAAAATTGAAATACTGTTAAAATTAAAGACGTTTTTGGGTCTGAGAGATAATATAATGGGTAAGGTACTTGCCTTGCTTGTGACTGACCCAGGTTCAATCCCTGACTCCCTGGGTCTCCTGAGTCTGTCAGGAGTGATCCCTGTGTGCAGAGCCAGGAGTAAGCCCTGAGTACAGTTGGGTGTGACCCCCAAGGCCAAAATATGACAATAAAAACTGAAGATATCTTGAGGTTAGAGGCATGGCTCAAAGAGCTGGAGAACATGCTTTGTATGTAGGTACTCAGGGTTAAATCTTTGCCACCGCAGGGTCCCCTCAGTACTTAATACAAAATTGGGAGTATCCCTGAAGCTTTACCATACATGGGCTCAAAAACAAGCGAGAAAAAAAAAACCAAATAAATGAAAGAAAATTTAGACTCATATCATTTCACCTGGTCTCTTTTCTCCCAGAGACTATTATTGCTATTGATTTGGTGTTTTTCTTTGAGGTAGTTTCTTTGCTTTTTTATGTTTTTAGGTAGAAAAAAAACAAGAAGAATGTCCATACATGTCTCATATATTTCTCCCTGTGGTTTGGCCTTCTCTTTTAGATGGTCTGTGTGTTTCTTGAACGGGGGATCATTTTATCTCTTTGATCTGACTCCACCCTCTTCATCAGTCTCTTAACTTTGGCATGGAGGTGGGTGTGATGTGTGTTTGTGGTGCCTGACTCATTCTTGTGAGATTTTGACACATTCTTTTCACGTTCAATCTTTTCTTGATAAAATGTAAAAAAAATAAAGTAACCCTTTTTGTATATTCTTGGCATAAGATAATAGTAACCAAAGAATGGTGAGTTCTTTGGTGGGGCTGGGGAGTGGAAAGAAGTAGTTAAATAAAAAAAATTATCTTTTGAGAGGAAGTATTATAATATTTTACTCAAGTAGAGTTAATAACAAGGCCAATGAAGACCTCTAGACTCTGTGTTCAAAACCACCCCACCTCCCGCAGTAGAAACCAGACATCCGCAAGGGGCATTTACCCCACCCTTCCTTGGTGTAAGTGTAGGTACCGGTGTAAGTATCTGGTTGCAGTGCTCCCACACTTAGTTGTGGTGCTCCTCTGGGATCTCACACTTCAGTTGTGCTGCTCAGATGCTGGAAATTCTGGGGACCCCAAATGGCAGTGCCATTGGGATCACATTCTCAGCATTGTGGGCTGGTGCTGGGGATCAAACTTGTGATCTTATGCAGATGCTCTCCCACTGAATTTCTTGTGGGTGGGGTGGTAATGGATCATGTAGATTTTAAAAGTACCTGAAACTCTTTTGGGAGGTCTTTCAAGCAATAGTCAGGGTGTCTGGAGACCACTGGGCCAAGCTAACCTGAAGATACAAGGCTTGGTCCCTAAGACGCAATGCTTCTTGGATGCAGTGCCTTCAGAGTTCCACTCAGCAGTGCTGGAGGTGCCACATAGTGTCAAGCGTCCAAAGAACCAAAGTGTGTGCCCCAGCCCTTTAAGCTACCTCCCTCAAATATCTGGAATTTAAAGTTGATTCTGAGAAATTATCATGAGTTTAGAATCTTTTGTAGTTATTATTGTTTGTTTTAGGTCTACACCTAGCAGTGCTCAGGGCTTACTCCTGACTCCGCACACAGGGATAACTTGTGACTGGACCCGGGGGACTGTATGTAGTATCAGAGTTCATTTGAACACTGGCCAGCCATATGCAAGACAATCACCCTGCTTGCTGTCCTGTCACTCTGGCCTGGTTGCAGTCTCTTTTCAAAGAACTGGAACACCACTGATAGAAGAATCTTCCTCTCGATCCTGCCTCACATTCCATTCCCTCAGTGCTTCCCTCAAGCTCTGCCTTTCCAGGAGCAAACTTGAAAGAAGAGCTTTATCCTTCATTTTCACGGTTATGTAGAGTCCGACAACCTCTGTATTGGCTCTGAGGTCTTCCTCATTTTTCTTTTTTTAGGACTGTTTTGGTCAGGACCCGTCACTGTTTTCCTGTCCATGGTCGCCCATGTCAAGAGCAAGTCAAAAGTCATTCTGATGAGGATGTTAAGTGAAGCTGGGACAGGTTTCCACTTCAGCACAGAGAGAAGCTGATAGAGGAAGAAGCGGACTCTGTTGCATCATGATCCAATTGTGAGGAAAAAAATTCATTTTTTGTTTTAATAACACCAAACATTAGCCAAGCGGCACAAATGCTGGCTGACTTTGACCGTGAGTGTGGAAAGGTAGGACTACAGCTGAATCTTATGAAGACAATGTTTATGAGAAACAGCCTCGTTCCTGATGCCCCATTCGCTCTCAACGGA
>JAOXYA010120957.1:0-10471 GCA_028565675.1 Sorex palustris
GAGGGATATTATCCATGGTGGTGGAAAATGGGCACTGGTGGAGGGATGGGTATTTGATCATTGTATAATCGAAACCCGGTGTTTCACTAATAAAAAAATTGAATATAAAAAAAGTATATTATATATGGCTACACCAAAAGGTATTTAATCAGCACCCTACTGCTGGACATTTGGGTTGCTGCATTCTTTCACTACTGTTAAAACAATGTAGCAAGAACACACTTATACTTAGGTTCTGTGTTATTTGTGCATAAAGATTTGCTGCACTATGGAGATGGTTCATTTTCATTTTTTAACTGTTATTTCAGAACTGCTTTCTATCTGAAAGCAGAGCAATGACAAGATGGGAGCCTGGTTGAAGGACAACTGCCCCTTGAGTCAGTGCACAGAGAAGCACAGGGCAGAAGACTGGAAACAGGAGCAGAGGCAGGGGACATGGGAACAATTCAGACAAGATCTGCACAGAGTGGAGAAGAGTGAAACACAAGAGCACAAAGTAAATTTAGGAGAGAGACTTTCCCCATGAGACAAGGAAGGGATCAGCGGAGGCCTCAGTCATCGCTGCAATGTACAGTTCAACAAGCCCATAAACAAAGTTGAGTAATTTGGGAAGAGGTGTGGGTGCGAGAAGAGAAAATCAGGGCTCTCATGAGTTAGTACTGGACCTGATGCAGAGGAGTTCACTTGACAATCAGCTGGAGATGGTCAGTTTATGCACCTCCATATCACGGGCCCTCAGGAAATGATTGCAAAATCAAGCAAACAAAGGAGGAGGCCAGAGAGCATCTGGCCAAGAGGATAGATGGAACATTCAGGGAAGTTTTCCTGGATCCTCCATCTAATAGACTTCACTTCAATTTCCAAGTGCATGTCAGCACCCGGACTCTGGGGCCCTGAGATGGAGGAAGGCACAGGGCAAGAAGGGAGAGGGGTAAGGTAGGGGTGGGGAGGAAGGTTGTCACAGGTCATGAATCCAAACTCATTTCGTCTATATTGAATTTTTTCAGTGCTCCTTTTTGTGGGATCTTTTCATTCAGAAATCAGGAATTATGTCACACAGTTGAAGTTTTTATAAAAAAACATTTTTAGAAAGATGGTGGTGGGTAATTTTAAGTCATTGCATAATAGTTGTATCTGAAGTTTCCTGAAAGAAAATGGGTTCCAGTCCTGGCACTGTCATACCTACCAGCTGTGTCACTTTGATAAAATTATTTCTTAATGTCTGAGGCCTCAATGACTGATCTAGAAAATGTGTATGTACCATCTTTCTTTCACCTCAAGGTAGGATTCTGACAAAGTGTGAACACAACAAGTATCAGGTCACTGGTAGCAGCCAGATGTCCATCTCCCCAAACACACTCCCCCGCCCCTATGCCCCTCCCAGAAACTTACCTAGCATTGTTGTATTGGCCTCCAAGGAGGATATTTTCCCTGATGCTACCCTCAATGATCCAGGCCTGCTGGGGGGCATAGGCCAGGCTTCCGTGCACCCCCATCGAACCTTCCATCAAGTGCATCTGGAAAAGAGCGAGTCCAGTCTCAGGATGGAGGAAGAGCATCAGGGGTCAGACCCTGCCTCTCTGCTCACCTGGACCCTGGGGGTTCTCTTTTGTAAAGGGGATTTCTGACTAGCTGAGGTCCTCCTGACCCAGAAGGGACATCTCTGAGAATGTGAAGCAGCAGTCAGATTCTTGCTGCTCTTGGATCCAAGGTCTGCTTTGAAGACAAACGTTCGTTTCCCCCTCTTATTCCTCCAGCCCTGACCCTGAGCAAGCAGTGTTTTTATGCTCTTCACAGTGTGATGGAAAAAGTTCCAGGCCATCTTCATTCACCTCTGTGTATCACAAAATCACTTCTAAGGTTGAGTGCAACAATGTTATTAGGGAAATTCCCTAATTTTTTGGACTTCATGTCCAGTTAGTTGGAAAAGTTCTGCTGTCTCTATCATTTAAAATAGTTCTACAAAATGTGTGTCTACGTAGATGTGGCCAAAAATATGGATGTTACCAGTGACAGAATAGATGTGGTGGGTATATGGGTCTTTATTATATCATTCTTCCTGTCTTTGTATGTCTTTTTTAAAAAAGACCCTAATCCCTACAGTACCTCCAGTTAGGACTTCATCATGCCTTTCCTTGCTTGTCCCTTGTTTCCTTTGTCTGACTTGGAACTAGGCTTTAATTCATGAGAATGCAACTTAAACTGACATCTTTTTGTTTTTCCTTGTTGGAAGAAAAGGGATTCACTCCAAGAGGAAAATCGGTACCCCTCACTGCATACAATAGTGGATAGAAGCTGCTGGGAAACTTCACTATAATGTGGCTGTGGGGGAGGGCGGGGCTGGTTCCTATCCCTTCCGATCTATTGCGTGGCCTTGGGCAGGTCACAACTCTGACTCTTCTACCCATCTGGACTTAGGGACTGTGTGATTGTTTTCAGAGTAGAAGGAAAAAAATGATTCCTGACTAACTCTCCCAGCAGACCAGCAGATGCACACCAAGCAGCCAAAATTCATGGACTCACTGGTCCTTGCAGCTGAAAACTCCAGGGCACCCTTGGGAGGCAAACAGTCCAAATACCTGCCCAGCCAAAACTAGGGTAGCTGCATCCACACTGCACCACGGAAGCCACACCAAGGGTGGAACTCTACTTCTTCACCAATATTCTCTGCAGAGATGTCAATATGAAAATAATTTCAGGTACCCAGTGCCCAGGATGAGAATTCTAGTGTATTTTGGAGTCAGAGTGACTATCCTCCCTCCAAGCCCCCCATACTTCCTGAAGACCCAACAGCCATGCTCACATCCCACTGCTACCACCATGTCAACTCATTCGCCCAGACCTTAGATCCTGAAGTCTCTGGACTGTGCGACTGCATATGCAGCCACGCAACCTAAAGCAACAAACAGTTTAATAAATTCTTAGACAAGGACTTAAGAGCCCTGCAATCAATTATAACAATTTTCACATAAATTTGATGTCGGCAGGCAGATAGATAGTTGAAGGTCCGCTGGCAATGAAATTTCAAGGTAATTCAGAAAACAAGGATACAGAAAACAAGACCTGATTAAGACCTTCAGCAGCAGACCCTGAGGAGACTGGACCCCTCCCCATGAAAAGGGGACCTAAGGAAAATCCTTGAGAACCCTCAACCCCCCCTCCCTTAATCTGACTAACCTTTGTGGTTCAGCCCAAAGAAGACTCTAGAACATTCCAGACCAAGACAAGACAACCTGAGAAGACATCCATATAAAAGCCAGTCCAAAAGTCCATTCAAGGCTCTCTCAACCCTTGGAGAAGCCCACATTTTCTCTTGAGTATCTCTCTCTCTCTCTCTCTCTCTCTCTCTCTCTCTCTCTCTCTCACTTTCTCCCTCCTTCTGAGCAGTATGGTTTGCAATACAAATACTGAGAAGTTATCATGTTTGTTCCTTTACCTACTTTTAGTGCACAGTTCTTTTCCAGAGTCATCATTCTCAACTATCTTTGTCATTATGGTCCTTTCTCTATTCCAACTGCCTTCTCCCCCAGGCAGGCTTCCAACTGTAGACTAATCCTCCTTGCCCTTGTTTCTACTGTCTTTAGCTAACATTGTCTCTTAAAGGTATGTGGCCTCCTCTAGCTGGCTTTGAGAAGTTACCTTTATTTTCTTTCTTTCTTTTTTTTAAAATAATGTAGGAGTGCTACTATTTGTTCAGGTGATCTTTATTTTCATACTAATACTAAAGGTGCCAGAAAGATAGTACAGAGGGTAGAATGCTTGCCTTGCACCTGTCCAACCTTGGTTTGCTCCCTAGTGCCACATATGGTTTCAAACCTTCCTGGGAGTGATTCCTAAGCACAGAAACAGGAATCAAACCTGGGCACAGCTGAGCATAGCCCGTAAACCAAAAACAAAGAAACGAACCAAGAAAAGTTCTTTATTTCAGAAAAGAACTGAAACCTTCAGAAAAGAATTGAGACCTTCCCCTGATAACTATTAGTAGCAAAGCAGAGTAGGCAAGCACTGAGAAGGGGTGAGGGTGGATTGTCAGAGACTCCACAAGAGAGAGACACCTCCCCTACACCACATATTTGGTGTTTTCAATTTATAAATTCTGTATTGTCTCTTTAAGAAAATGATGGTGTGCCTTAGGGGAACTCAGTCTTGGGAGCTTCTGCACTGCCAGTGGGTGAATTTATGGAGACTCAAGTCACTTACCTCCCCCAAGATGGCTGACAGCAGACTGCTCTTGCCACTCCCTGTGTTGCCACAAACTCCTAATACGGTTCCCTGCAAAGTCAAGCACAGCTTACAGGCATTAGGACAGCAGAGCCTCCCACTTTCCCAGAACGAGCTCATTGTTAGGACAACAAAAGACACACAGAAAAGGTACGTACAGGCACCCAAAAAATCCATCAGGGCTCGAAAGGAGCTTTGAGTTCTGTCTCTATCAGTGAGGTGGGGCAATCGCAAAGGAGGAAGCTGTATGACAAGGTGGAGAGGGATTCACAGACTTCACAGTCCTATCTGAGAGGGAAGGAGCCCAATACAGGAGATCTAGAACAACTCGGGGAGAAGCAGGTGCAAAGGTTTGGGGTTGGCTGCCAAAGAAGTCTCAGAAGAATAGTGTGGGTGGTGTGCAGAGAACAGAGAACAAGTGAGGGGTCAAAGGAGGGGGAGGGTGTGCAGGAAAACATCCTCGACTATTCCAAGAGCAGTGACCCATCTCAGACAGGGGTAAAGTCAGAGGATGAATTGAATCATTTGGTATTTGGGGGTGGCCCCTCTGTCCTCTTGAGGATCAGATGAGGGCAAAAATAAAAGCAGAGGCAAAAGGGGCTGTTAGAGGACCTGGGAAGATTTAGTGGTGCTGGCCTGGGCAGTAGGCATCTCTGGGACAAATGCCAATGTTATACTGCAAGTAGGTGAAAAGGAAGTAAGGAGGAGAGGAAACAGGTTTGACCTGCAGGTCCTTGACAGCTGGAAGGACTGCAGGGTGGGGAGCGGGGATAGGTGGGAAGACTTTGGAGAATGTATCAGAAAGAGTTCCAGACACTCAAGAGTTTTGTCCTTGTTTTGTTTTTAACAAATGTTCAGGAGCAGTTAAGAAAAGGTGACACAAGGATACAGCTCAGAGATTTCAAAATGAGAGAAAACAGCAGAGATGGAAGTTTAAGCTGTGTACTGAAGGTGAGTGTAAAGCAACAAGGTCATGGATTTTAATATCTAATACCCACTACCATTAGATATTTTAGCTATTTTAAGTATAGATACCATTCAATGTAAAGATCATGTCTATATCTATAGTGTTATTCAACATTAACATCTATAATCTATTACTAGATACTACTAGAGATCAGAGGAATAGAGATAAACCTTGATAAACATTGATCACGGTCACGGTCCTCCCAGTATTCATCGATTTGCTCAAGCGGGCCCAGTAGCATCTCCATTTTGAGACTTGTTGTTACCATATGGGATGCTGGTAATTGAACCCAGGTTGGTCACATGCAAGAGCGGGCCCAGTAACGTCTCCATTGGAGATTTTGTTGTTACTGTGTATGGCATATCGAATACATCACGGGTTGTTTGCCAGGCTCTGCCGTATGGGCGAGATACTCTCGGTAGCTTGCCGAGCTCTCCGAGAGGGGCGGAGGAATCAAACTCGGGTCAGCCATGTTGGCTGTGTGCAAGGCAAACGCCCTACCGCTGTGCTATCGCAGCCAATCAAGTTCATATCTTTAAAAAATGTACAAAGCACTTTTAACTTTTTAAACCCACAAAGTACTTAATGCATGCACCCATCAGATAGAATCACTGGGTAATCTCCCAAACTGGGGTATTATTTGGTCAAAAGAGAGAGTGGGGCCAGGAACCCCTTTCTTCTCAGACCCATTTCTTCTATACTTTGCTCCCTTCTCTGACATGGTTCTTGTTCTACCTTGAGGGGGTGTGAAGTGAGCACTCTAAGGGAGCAAAGATAGAGCAGAGTTTTGTAAATTATGTCCTTTTTGGAACCCTAAGGAGTTCAGATGCTTGGGTGTGTTCGTGCGGGAAGGCTGTCCTCTAAGTCCTGTGGGAACTTGATCTGCAATGAAGAAATGACATGTTCACACTCTAACTGTTGCTCATGCTGTGGAGCTAGGGTGGGGTAGGTTATGGTGCCAGGAATGCTGGCGGTTAGATGCTTTCACCCCCACTGCAGCCTTCCTGCAACATGAGCAGCATCTGACCTCCTCCAAGTCCTCTTCTGCACCCCAAGGACCTACAGTTCCTCCTGCCTGACTCTCCCCTGATTGTGAGCCACACCCAACATCCAAAGTGCAACCCCTTGGGAAACCCCAGAGTGTTTCTGCCAGTGTCTGTGTGGCAGAGCTGACATGCAGACTCTGCTCTTCAAAGTACCTTTTGCACCCTGCACCCCATTGTGACAGGTGGCCTTTGCTTGTCACTCTCTTAGACAGCAAAAGGCATACTAGGCTTCAGTTTCATGCTAATTAGGGAGGAGAAATAAATACCAATGCCCCAGTGTCTGTAGAAAGTGGATGTGAGGAGCTGAGATCTTCCCCATGGCCAGGCCTGCAGCCTTCTCAGCACTCTGTTCAGAGGCAAAGAGTGTCACACTGCTCAGAAATATGGGAAGTTAGGGAGGACCCCAGAAAAGAGTGCTTCCTGTCTCTGCTGGATGCACCTTAGCCAGCAGTGCCTGGAGAAACACCTGCTCATGCCAACCCTAACCTCCACACAGGTGTTCTGGGCTTGTTCCTTTCCCTCACAGAAAAGAATCTCAGGAGGAGGCAACATAATGAAGCAGGGGTTTTATTATCATCATCTTTATTATTATTATTATTATTATTGATGCTTGCATAGAAAGATGTGACAGGAGAGAAAGAGGGAAACTGTGTTCAAGAGAGAACACGGGGAGCAAAGAAACACAGGGACAAGCATGTGAGGTGTGTGTTCAAGGGAGAAAGAGTGTGAGCGTGAGTCAGCCCCAGATGGCTTTGGGGAGAAGCTTTTGTACAATTCTCCCAAATAGGTTTTTCTGGCAATTTGCATATATAAATGTTAATCTGAGTCTTGACTCAGGAATGCTTTGGAATGTTCTATCTCATGGTGATTCAATTAAAAATTTAAAAATTTTTTTAAAAAGAACCATGTCAGGGTATTCACCCAAACTTACAATTGAATTTAGCCTGCGGGATAAGGTAGCTGGAAACTCGGGGCAGAAAGAGCATAAAAAGAGATGGGGTCGCTCCATGCCCCAGAGCTCCCTCCAAAGGTCACCTTCATAGGAAAGCCACAGATTTATTCTACCAACTCCTTATCCTCCCAGTGACTACCTCACCTGCTTCAAACCCAGACATGGCATCAGTGTCCCCTCTTTGTTACTACTCCCAGATACCTCGCTGTCCCAGGGGAGTCCTTCTATCCTGCACCACATTCCTTTAGTGGTCTGTGTATGAAATTGCCCTCCTGTCTCCCGGCTGGAAGGGTGTCATCTGTTTCTTGCTGAATACCACCAGGCACTGCAAGTAATACTCTCTCTGCCTCATATCTCTGAGGGCATGATGGAATATGGCCGGGGTATCTGTTACTAATTGATCTGGCTAATGGGGCTAATGACAGCCCCTCTGTGGGTGAGTTCAAACCTCAATAAAACACTGCACCCTGTGGGGTGTGGTCTGTAAGTGTGTCTTCCAATGCGTTTTTTTTTTTCTGGTAGTCCCAACAGGAAGGGAAAAGCATCCCTTGCCAGAATGCCATAGAGATCCCCCCCCACAGCAGACCAGGCCAAGCCTGGGCTAGTGTGCCTAGGTGCCCGGCAGGTAGCTCAGAATTGCACACTGGGGAAAAGCAGGCTGAGGCAGTGTTTGCTCAGCACCCTGGAGGCTGGGATGGATGCTGACAGAAAGAGGACAGCCTGTCAGGGAAAGGCCCCTACCCCTGCCCGCTCCAGAAATAAACCAATTATCCACCCAAAATGATTCTCCTCCCATCGTTTTCTCTCCACCGATACCTGAATCCCACTTTAACAAGAAGCGACATAGCGTGTTCACCAGATTTAAAACACGGGTGTAAGACCCGGTAACACATTTGCTTTTGTTTCAACAGGCTGAGCTGAAGATCCCTCTGATTGGCCGGGTGCCGAGAGCTATGAACAGGCAGTAAGTACCGTGACCCCCCGAAATGCACTGGGGCCTAGTCCTGCAATCCTGCCACTGCATCTTCCTGGGAAGGGCATTTCCAGTTTTAAGGTCAAGCCCAAAGGGCGGGGTGTGGAGCAGTGTGCAGCAATGGTTGCGAGAACCCATTTCCCAGAAAAGGGCACTTTGTGGGAGTGCAAAACTTATTCTCCCCCAGCAAGGGTATGAGGTTGGAGGAGGAACCAGAGGACAGGACTCCCCAGCACTGAGAAGCTGGAGGTGACCCCGAGATACAGCATGCAATCTCATATACACTCCCACAACAGAGAATATGGGTGAAGCTTTCTCTCTGGGGTACAGCTCGTGGGCTGGGTGATGAAGGGACCTCAGACTTCCAGATATATACACCTGCTCCAGAACACACAAACACACATACACACACACACAAACACACACTATGTTCCTGATACATTAGAATAGAAGGGGAAGAGGGAAACAAATCAGGAATCCATGCTGCAAGAAGACTTATCAAAGGGAAGACTTGATTAAGAAAACTGGGCGTGCTCACTTTGAAATTCACCTTCGAATCCATGCATTTGCTTGTGGCACTGCTGGAAGGCCACGTGGTTCCCAGCTCTGTGCAGAATGAGAGGTAGTTTATGCAAGAAAGAACTTGAGTTTTGTAGGCAGGGAAGAGGGTCAAACATCCCCCCACACACACTTGTCATTTAGCTTCAAGAACCTTCTAGATGTTCAAGAAGAGCTTTAGACCTGGCTGGGGGCTGGTGGGGAGGACTGGTTTTCTGTGGGAAATCTAGTCTGGAGGGAGGCTAAGGGATATTCTCAATGATACCCAGGGAGCACGGGGAGCAGGGCTGGTGGTCAGTGACAGAGGCAGTATCCCCAGCATCAGCGGACAGCATCTAGATCCAGTCACCTGACAGAACGGGGATAGGGAGGCTGGTGGTGCCAGCCTGCAGCAGAGCTGAGCTGCAGAGCAGCCCCTACACAAGGTGCCCGAAAATCTTTTCCTCTTTCATCTGGCAGAGGCAGAGAGAGAGGACATGACTGGCTTCTCAGAGCATCAGCCACTGGTCCAGGTGACTTGTCTGAAATGACACAGAACGTGGTGACAGAGCTGGGGCTGGCACTGCAATCCTACTTCTCTTTCAGTACCACACTTCTTTGGAGGAAACTGAGGAAAGCTGGTCTTAGAGAACTGGCAGATATGGAGTCCCAGAATAGAATGTGGCAGCTCCGTTTATTCCTAAGCAAACAGACCAAAAGTTTGTGGGTGTGGAATTAACAGCAGGGCAGAGACAACTACAAACTCCCCAGAATTGGAAGTCTCAAGCCAAAAAGTATATCATCTCTTGTGATTCAGGGTTCTCTCACCTTGTGGGTTCTAGTAGTCTGAATTCAGCATTCCAGAGGAAAGGACGGCTCGTTCCCCTCCCCCTCCTCCCTTCTCTCGGAAGCCTTTCTCTCCTCCAGATTCTAGCTCTGGCCTGGGACTCACAGAAGCAGCATCCGTCCCTGCCTCCACTTTCACAAGGCCTGTCCCTCGATGCTTCCTCCTCCCCTGCTCATCTCCCTCTCCTTTCTCTTACAGTTAATGTCAGACTTGAGGATCCTCCCCAGAAAAAAAAATCTTACTTCGAGGTCCTTTCCTTAATAACCTCTGTATAAACCCTTTCTCCAAATAAAGTTGCATCCCCAGGGTAGGGATTTAGACATGGGTATATTTCAATGCTATCATTTAACCTGGATGATTTTTTTATTCCATTTACCCACCCCTACCTTTGGTGTTTTTGTTGTTGTTGTTGTTGTTTTTATTGAATCATTGTGAGATAGTTACAAGCTTTCATGTTTGGGTTACAATCACATAATGATCAAACACCCATCCCTTCCAGTGCACATTCCCCACCACCAATACCCCTTGTATACCCCCCTTTCCCACTCTCCCCCTGCCTCGATGGCAGACAATATTTCCCATTACTCTCTCTCTAATTTGGTGTGTGTTATTTGCAATAGAGACACTGAGAGGTTATCATGTTTGATCCTTTTTCTACTTTCACACACATCTCCCATTCCTCAAGGTTTCTCAAATTCTTAGTAATCCCTTCTCTATTCCAGCTGCCTTCATCCCCCTTGCTCATGAGGCAGGCTTCCAGCTATGGAGCAATCTTCCTATCCCATGTATCTATTATCCTTAGGAATCAGCCTCATGTTATGTTGTTTTATACTCCACAAATGAGTACAGTTCTTCTATGTCTGTCCCTCTCTTTCTGACTCATTTCACTTAGCATGATACTCTCCATGTCTATCCATTTATAAGCAAA
>JAOXYA010120973.1:0-10471 GCA_028565675.1 Sorex palustris
CAATGGGGCAAAATCCCATAACAATAATCTCTCTCAATGTCAATGGGCTAAACGCACCAATTAAAAGACATAGAGTGACAGGATGGATTCGAAAATTGAACCCAACATTCTGCTGCCTGCAAGAAACACATCGGAACAGTCAAGAGCAAACACAGACTCAAAATGAAAGGATGGAAAACAATTCTACAAGTAAACAACTCCCTCAAAAAGGCTGGATTGGCCATAACTAATATCAGAACACATAGACTTTAGACTGAAGAAGGTTATAAAAGACAGTGAAGGTCATTTCTTAATGATCAAAGGATCTGTACACCAGGAAGAGCTCACACTCCTAGATGTATAGCTCCTAGATGTACCTAACTAGAACCAGAAAATATTTAAAATTTACTCATAGACTTGGGCTGGAGTGATAGCACAGCAGGTAGGGCTTTGTCTTGAATGTGACTGATCCGGCCAACCCGAGTTTGATTCCTCCACCTTCCATTCCTCTTCCCCTCTCAGAGAGCCCAGCAAGCTACCGAGAGTATCTCGCTGCATGGCAAAGCCTGGCAAGCTACCTGTGATGTATTCAATGTGCCAAAAACAGTAACAAGTCTTACGATGTTACTTGACCCGCTTGAGCAAATCGATGAACAATGAGAGGATAGTGACAGTGACAGTGACTCATAGACTTGAAGAAAGACATTGATAACAATGCAAAAAATAATAGTTGGATATTTCAACATTACTTTATGACCTCTCAATAGATCAACCAGACTTGCTCAGCAAGCACATACTTTATCTGAGGGAAGAAATGAAGAAATGGGAGACAGGGATTTAATATATATATATGTATATATATATATGTATATATATGACATTTCATCCCCCCAAAATCTGAGTACATATGAATACATATTCTTCTCAAGTACCCATGAAACATTCTCCAAGATAGACCACACACTGGGCCACAAAACATACCTCCATAAATTAAGAGGATAGAAATTGTATCAACAATTGATCTTTTCAGACCATGATCCACTGAAAATAGAAATGAATCACAGTCAGAAACAGAAAATAAAGCCAAACAACTGGAAATTAAACAGCTCACTATTGAACAATGAGTGACCTAGTAAGGAAAAGCTTGAACAGTATTTGGAGTAAGTTCTCTTTGGAGGTTTGAAAGAATTCAATAGAGAATCCATCTGGGTCAGGGCTTTTATTTTTTGGGAAACTTTTGATTACTATTTCAATTTCCTTGATGGTGATAGATCTGTTCAGGTATTCCAAGTCTTCTTTAGTCAGCTTTAGGAGATTATTGGAGGCCGGGAATTTATCCATTTCTTCGAGGTTGTCTTTTCATGGCATGAAGCTTTCCAAAGTAATCTCTAATTGGCCTTTGAATTACTGTGGGTTCTGTTGTGATGTCTCCCTTTTCGTTTGTGATTCTATTTTTCTTTCTTGTGAGTCTTGCAAGTGGTTTATCCATCTTGTTTATTTTCTCAAAGAACCAGCTCTTGGTTTCACTGATATTCTGGGCAGATTTTTGGGTTTCCATGTCATTAATTTCTACTCTAAATTTTACTATTTCTTTTCTCCTCTCCGGTTTGGGCTCCTTTTGTTGGTCATTCTCCAAGATCTTAAGCAGTTTGAGGTTGTTACTTATGTGGGCTCACACTTCCTAAGGAATGCTTGTAGAGCTATAAACTTTCCTCTTAACACAGCTTGTGCTGTGTCCCATAGGTTCTAGTAACTCGTGTCTTTATTCTTTTTGTTTCCAGAAATACTTTGATTTCCTTCTTGATTTCTTTACTAGGTCACTAATTGTTCAATACTGAGCTGTTTAATTTCCAGTTGTTTGGCTTTATTTTCTGCTTCTGAAAAGCAATATGGACATTCCTCAAAAGATTAAAAATTGGGCTCCTTATTTGACACCACATCTGGAAATATATCCTAGGGGCCCAAAAACTCATAGTAGAAACACCATCTACACCCCTATGTTCACTGCAGCGAGAATCTGGAAATAACCTGAGTGCCTAAGAACAGATGAATAAATAAAGAAACTATGGTACATCTATACAATTGAATACTATTCAACTGTTGGGAAAAAAGAAGTCATTAAATTTGCCTATAAATGAGTGGACTTGGAGAGTATCATGCTGAGTGATATGAGTTAAAAATGAAGGAACAGATAAAGAATGATTGCATTCATTTGTCAGTGTGTAGAGCCCATGCATGCTGCCCTGGATATATAAGGGCATCACAGACCTGTTATTGTTCAATCTTGGGTTGAACATTTGTCCCTCTAAGAAGTTGGGGGACGCCGACCACTCGGAGTTGCATAACTAGTTAGAGTAACTAGTTTTCTTTCTTTCTTTTTTCCTTTTTTCTCTTTCCTTTCTCTTTCCTTCTTTCCTTACTTCTTTCTTTCTTTCCTCTACTCACTCTTTTTTCTTTCTTCCTTTCCTTCCTTCCTTCCTTCCTTCCTTCCTTCCTTCCTTCCTTCCTTCTTTCTTTCTTCTTTCTTTCTTTCGTCTTTTCTCCAAGCTAACTTTCATCAGGTGGTCTAGAAATAAACAAAACAATTTGAGAAAGCTATTTTTAGTTTATTCAGTACCATCTTTAAGAAAATTTAGTATAACATTTTATTCTTTTTTTTTCTTTTTGGGTCACACTCGGAGATGCTCAGGGGTTACCCCTGGCTCTGCACTCAGGAATTATTCCTGATTACTCCTGGCAGTGCTCAGGGGACCATATGGGATGCTGGAATTCAACTCTGTGTTGTCCGCATGCAAGGCAAATGCCCTACCCGCTGTGCTCTTGCTCCAGCCCCAAACATTTTATTCTTAATATAAAATCTCTAGAGTAATAGAACATTGGGTAGGGCATTTGCCATGCATATGGCCGACTTGGGTATGATTCCTCTGTCCCTCTCAGAGAGCCCGACAAGCTACCAATAGTATCCTGCCTGCAAAGCAGAGCCTGGCGAGCTCCTAGTGGAGTATTCAGTTTGCTGAAAACAGTAACAAGTCTCACAATGAAGATGTTACTGGTGCCCACTCGAGCAAATCGATGAACAGTGGGAGGACAGTGCTACAGTGCTACAGTGCATTCATTTGTGACATGTCTACATATATGTGTATGTATATATGTATGTATATATATATATGTATATATATTAGAAGACATATCCAAGGCCAGGGAAACCAAGATTTAGGAAGACTGGTCAATGGTTGGAATCAACCACAAATGTGTGTGGAGCTGAGAGTAGGTAAGATAGAAAAGGGACCAAGATGAAAATAATAGCTGGAAATGATCACACTGACAAAATCTGAGTGTTAAATGTAGGTAAAGGAATATACAGGATAACCTTTCAGTATCTGCACTGTAAACCACAATGCCCAAAATGAGAGAGGAAAAGAGAGAGAGAGAGAGAGAGAGAGAGAGAGAGAGAGAGAGAGAGAAGAATAGTGCCTACCATAGAGGCAGGCTGGGCGGAGGGGGTGCAGTGATGGAAGGGAAGCTGAGGACACTGTTACTGGATACTTCCCACATTGGTGGTGGGAAGGCTATTGGAACACTGTATAACTGAAACCTAATTATAATAGGTTTATAAAGACCTTTCTCACAGTGATTCAACAATAAAATCTTAAAGAATAATAAAATAAAATAAATTGTTGGCCTTTGTTCCAGTACTGTCTGAGTCAGTGACACTGGACAGTTGCCCAGCCTGGCCACCTGGTCTGCAATAGAGCACAGCTGGCCACACATTCCAAACACTCAGAGCCAAACAGAGCAACTGTCTCCTGTCTCTGCAAACTCTGCTCTGCTAAAGCCCACAGCCAGCACACTTGGTTGTCCTACCCCCTCCATGCTAGCAGAGGGAGAGGCTTTTGGAAGAGAAGCTTATACCCCAGCAGAAGAGGGTTCATTATACCAGCATCACATACTCATTCTATGAGCTTCTGCACAATGGGGGAAAATTATTTGACCATGGAAATGAAGAGTATGTTCTCACACCTGCCTCTCAAGATCAATACAGTGAGACTCTGAGATAGAGCAGGATGTGGCCATGAATCTTGTATGCAGTGAGTCCAGTTTGATTTCTGGCACTATGTGGTTCCTTCAAACACCACCAGCTGCCGACCTGAAGACCCCTCAATATCTATTACCAAAATCCACCCCACCAAATAAATGAACTAGTCACCCCTTCCATGAAAAAGTTACAACTGCAAAAATAGCAGCATCTTCTAAAGAGACAGCAACGTTGAGAGTAAATCTGATGGGGAGGAAGAATACCTATGATTTCACTCCTCTGCAGAAGTCTGATGGAGGAGATCAAACCCCCATGACTTCATTTCTCTGCAGTACCCAAAGAAAACAAGCATACCCAGAACTAGCTCTTAGATTATCCAATCAATTATAGTCACGGGTAGAGAAGGGCTAGGGACAGGGTAAAAGAGGTAAATTGCGACAGATGTCTGGTGAGGGAGGGAAATGCCTTTCTGGAGTGAATCCTCAAGCTGCAGTCCTGGGATGCTCATTCAGACCCTGCTAGAATGTTATACGTTAGGATGCTCTGTAAGGGTCAGTTTTGAAGCAAATCAGATGACGTCTTCTCAAAACTTTACATGACCAATGTAGAAAATTGCAAATGTGCACATTTATGCCATGACATAGATCTGGAAAGTGAAAGCTGCTCAATTCTCTAAGCCCTTTGAGCTGCCGGCTGAGAAATGTGTTTGGCTATGACTCCATCAAGCCCCACTTCCTGATTCCCAGCCACAAGGATGCCAGCTCTAGAGCCTCTGTCAAGTGGCTTGAGGAGACATCCCAGCCCTTGCAGGTTCTATATTGGATTTGTGTTTTCATACACTGGATTTTCAAAGGCAGGCCAGGAGCTGCCAGCCTATCTGATCTGCTGGTTGGGGAGCCAATTGTTGGGAGATCGGCCAAGGCAAAGTTTTGTGACACGATGGTGGAACTTGCATATGCCCAGACTGGAAAGTTTGTCTGGTGTAAAACAGGACTCAGGCTCTGATCTCTCTCCTCCTCTTTGGCCCCCAGAGTCATGGATTCAGGGGAAGGTGATCTAGGTTCAGGAAAGGCCAGGGCTTGAGGAAAGTCATTTCTGTTTGCTGTGGATTAACAGCTGCCAATCCTAGGTCTGTGATGGTGAAGACCTCTGGCAATTTATACAGGACAAAGGACAAATCATAGAGAAGATTTTTAAGCTGCATCCAAATGAACCAGGCTCCAATAAGAGATTGCTTAAGTAGACGGACATATGCCTGGTTATGTATAAGGACCTGGTCCCTGGAAAGCTGCAACCAGATGGGGCCAGTACCAGGGTCATCTCAAAGGTCAACCTCACCTGGCAGGTAGAAATTGCTGACTTCCAGAGAAAGCTACATGATGTAAAAGGAGCTGCCACCACATGAACCCTGGCCCTACTCATCATGGAAAATCTGGGCTCCAGGAGCAAATTAATTCTCCTAAGAAGCAGAGCCAGGAGGAAGCTACTCTCTCCATGTAGGATCTGGTCCTGGAAAGGTTAGAGCATCACAGCTGCACTTTGGGTCTCAAGGGGAAGGGGCATGGATAATCCTATTGATGGGAGTGAGAAGGTCGCATGATAATGCAGGAAGACAGGAGGGAGGGACCAGATAAGGAAGAAACCAAGAGGAAGTAAGGTGAGAGGTCTGGACAATCAAAACCTGCAGTTGTTCCTCAAGGAAGCTGATTGACAGCCCTTCCCAAACAATCAGTGGCAGAGATAACTAAGGGATGGGGATCACAGCTCAGAATTGGAGTAAGAAGACCTGGGAATTTTGTTAGTCTATGTTATGCCTGGGACTTCACACCAGGCTGTGGGGTGTGTGAGAGCCCTCCCCACTCCAAGGGACCCAGCCCCAGCAGCCGACCTCCTCTGCCCAACCACCACTATGCTCCAGGCCATTTACCCGGCTGCACTGTGGCCACGTGACACATTGTGCCTCTGGAGAGCCTGGCAAGCTACCAAGAGTATCCTGCCCACATGGGCAGAGCCTGGCAAGCTTTCAATGGCATATTCGATTTGCCAAATACAGTAACGACAATAAGTCTCATTCCCCTGACACTGAAAGAGCCTCCAATCTTTGGGAAAATACAAGTAAGAAGAGGCTGCTAAAATCTCAGGGCTGGGAGGAATAGAGATGTTACTGACTCCCGTTCAAGTAAATTGAAGATCAATGGGATGACAGTAATACAGTGATATTATGTCCACGTGATCCTATTGGTCACAGAGCATACATGACCTGATTGGTATAAAATCAATCAGAAAGCAGAAACAGCTCAGAGGTGGGGATAAGTAATGCACATAAATTCAGTTAACTAACTGTATAGGAGCCAGGGTGGAAGAAGGAAAATATGTTACTGACTCAATGTCCTGACTCAATTTCCTAAAGCCCCATGTTATCATTTTCTGTTTTTAAGAAACAGAAAATGTTTAACCCTCTCTTCTCTCTATTCAGACCATTTCTGACACTGGCTAAGTTTTAAGGCAAACTTTTTATTTTTTTATTGTTTTTTATTTATTTTATTTTTTTAATTTTTATTAGTGAGACACTATGAGGTACAGTGGGGGGGGATACTGGGATCCGTGGTGGTAGGAAATGGGTACTGGTGGAGGGATGGGCATTTGATCATTTTGTAAATGAAACCCAAGCACAAGGCAGACTTTGTAGACCAAGAAATACAAGTTTAAAAATATTTTGCAAGAAACACCCAGATAATAAGAATTAAAGTATTTATGTAAAACCAGCATAATGAATAGGAGAATGCATTACTTCCCTTTAAGGGATGTTATTCCCAAACAGAAGTTAAACTTGACTCGCCCGGTTTGTATGGCCTGGAACAACCTTGGTCTTCAAACCTACAGGATTACTAACAGAAGATTAAGCACAGGCATCCAACCTATCGGACCAGCTGGCTGAGGCTGAGGACCCAATCAGGATGCTGTGAGGTTACATGAGCATTAGCCCTGAGCTCTGAGCCCAAAGGTGGCACCATGCACCCTGCTCAGAAACGAACACAGAAATAATCTTAGTACGAATTAGAGGAATTAGAGTTGGGATCATTTTGAATTGCCTTCAGGCACACTTTGATCCTGAAACCTAATTATAGGTCTTTCAAGAATGTGTGTTCATTTAAAGGTTGAAAATAGCTTCTTTAAACTCATTAGAATAGATCCAGCTCTCAGTTCCTCGTGCTATTTGAACTGAACTTGAAATCACAAGCGTAGTTTCCAAGAAGTGTCACTGGGATTCTCCCAAAGCATGTTTGCAAACCTTCCACTCCATAAGAGCCATGTTAGAGATTTGAATCAAAGCTCAGAATGTCCTGTGGGAGGAAGGAACAGGTGACCTGGTGGCAGTCTAAGGACATCCCGAAGAGTGGGCTTGCCCTTTAGAATCAGAGAGGACCATGGGGCAAAGAAGATGGGTCGAATTCATGCTCAGATATAAGCAGCTGAGTGAAAAAATGTGTCTCCAAATGCTTGTCTGAGAGAACTCAAGGTAGTTCTTCCCAGGGCATGGGCAGCTATAAAAACAGAAAATTTTTGTCTTAAAGCTCATCATGAACCAGGATATCATGGCAGTTTGGAAAAAAAAAAAAAAGAGCTCCTTCCTTGTAAGCATGAAGCCATGAGTTGGATTCCTAAAGCTGAGCATGTGTTTAATGCAGTTGCCATGGCTGTGCTCTGGGACACCTGCAGTGCCACCAAGGATGTGGCCTCTGTGCACAGCCAGGTGTGTGCCAGCACTATAGCTGTGTGTGCCTCAGCCAGCAAGTAGGGCTGTGAGGACAGACCCCAGAAGCTCCATGACCAAATGAGCACCAACCAGATGAGCAATACAGCCACAGACATGTGTGAGCCTGTCATCACCACGACCACGACAATGAAGGGCTGGCACGGGGAAAATCAGCCCATAAGTAAATGAATAAATCAAAACCAATGTACCACTTCCTAAACACTGTCCAGTCTGATTTAAATTATTAACTGACAGTATGAACTTCCCAATGCATCATATAACTCACTTTCAGTTTGGGTGTTTTTATTTGGCAAGGGGTGAGGGGGGCACACCAGGTGATGCTCAGGGCTTACTCCTGGCTCTGCACTCAGGAATCATTCCTGGTAGTGCTCGGTAGTGCCAGAAATAGAAGTCATGTCAGCCACATGCAAAACAATTGCCCTCCCTGTTGCACTTTCTCTCCAGCCCCTCACTGTCAGCTTGGAAAGAAACTGGTGGGAAATTAAATCATGATCCCCTCCCTTTCACCGCACTGGGAAGATTGTCATCTAAAGCAAACATCCACTTGCAATTCTTCCAGTTTACCTCATGAATCTCTAACCTTCTCAACCAACCTTTTATAATACATCAATACAGAGCAAACCTTAATGGCATACCCATATGTAAGTAGGATGATCTCCATCTATAAATGAGGAAACCATGATAAAGGGCTTATTTTATGATTTTGAGTTTGCACAGGTACAACTCAAGTTGAGATGCACAGCCCAACCTCTGATGTTAGATGCTGAGTTTTGGCAGCACCTATGTCTACCTCCTGGGTTGGAAGGAGGGAACCAGCCTTCGCATTGTTTCTGTGTTTTGGCCCTTGGAGGATGAACTTAGTTTTCATCCTGTTCATCTTCACACTTTGACAGGCTGATTTCCAGTTCTAATCTCCTCCACCCTCACCCCGTACTGCCTCCCTGTGACCAGTCATTCTGCCTGATTCATCATGTCAATCTCAGCCCAATTCTCAATTTCCCTCCATTCCCTTTTCTCACCCTTACTTTCTCTACTAAAAACACCAAATGACATCTGTGCCTTTCTCCCTCACACTTGCAACACCAGTTGCCAAAATCGTCTATTTCTTGTCCCCCATTACCCCTGGGGTGACAGAGAATTCAGAGTGAAAGATGTGGGGGCTTGTTAGTTCAGTACCAAGAGGTGTTTAATGCCGTAAATTTAAACCTCAACATCATACAATAATACTGTCATAAATAGAATCGGAACCAGTGTATGTTCTCCTCCCCAAATCTTCTCGAATTAGTAGAAAATTAAGTGGGTTGCAAAACAAAGTTGGGAACAAAACACAGGTTAATAGACTCAGTGGTGGCCTGACACACCAG
This sequence comes from Sorex palustris, assembly GCA_028565675.1. Lineage (NCBI taxonomy): Eukaryota > Metazoa > Chordata > Mammalia > Eulipotyphla > Soricidae > Sorex > Sorex palustris. The sequence continues at coordinate 9,158 of JAOXYA010120973.1, forward strand.
GAAGCACTTTTCTCCTCACTGCAAAATTACAGTATGACTCAGAGTAAATGTGAGGAGAGAGAACAGTGCTCCTGCTCACAGTACACTGCAAACGGTGCTCCATTTTTGTTCTTTTTAATAAAACAACTTTATCCTGTTTGCAAATTGTCCGCAAACATCAATCCTTATTTTCCCTTGGGTTGGAGTGATAGTACAGTGGGTAGGGCGTTTGCCTTGCACGCAGCCGACGTGGACGTGGCTGACCCAGGTTCAATTCCTCTGCCCCTCTCAGAGAGGCCAGCAAGCTACTGAGAGTATCTCACCTGCATGCAAAAGCCTGACAAGCTACCCGTGACATATTCGATATGCCAAACACAGTAACAACAAGTCTCACAATGGAGACGTTACTGGGCCCGCTCGATCAAATCGATGAAAAACGGGAGGATAGTACAGTGCAGTGCTTTTTCCCCTTGAATATAGAAACAAAGAAAGCGTTAGGGTTGCTGAACTCCACAAGAGAAGCCCCAGGGAGAGAAAGCACAGACAGTAACAGGGCTTACCTTTCATGTTGCAGACCCAGTTTCAAATCCCCAGCACCACAAATGCTTCCCTCAGCACCATCAGGGATCCTTCCTCACCACAAAGCCAAGAATAGCCCCTAAGCACGACTGAATATAAAACACACATACCACCACCACCACCACCACCACCACCACACAACTAATTTAAATTTTACATTAACAATAAATACATTTTTTATTTTAATTATTATTTCTTCGCATGCTGTCAGCCTACTTTGTTCTTTTAATCTGTTCATGGTTTCTTCTTCCTCTATCCTTCATTTCTCTTCATCTCTCAGATCTCAGATGTTCTCTCTCTGTATGTGTCTGTCTCTCTCCCTCTCTCTCTTCCTTTCCTGGGTGTGAGTTCTCAAAGTATCGTGTGGGATGCATGATGCATGTGGTATGTGGTCAGTGGCCAAGAGAGCTGCCTCCCATTCTCCCCAGGCTGCTCCAACAGAGAGACAGAGAGACAGGAGATCACAGACTGATGGTGAAAATGGCCTGTTTAATGCAGGGCTGCTAGCGTACTTCTAGAACATCTGAATGGGGTTGAGGTATAGGACGTAGGTGTGATTAATCATTTACATAGAAAAAACATCTGGAAATTTACATAGATCTTTTACATAGATAAAATATAGAAAAATTTATTGGGGAGATTAATGCAAGGAGACACTCTGTCTTCCAGGGACATCTACATTGCTTTTATCTTTCCCTCTAGTTGTATATGTTATCAATACTCGTAGTTGTTTGGAAAAACACAGTGAGAGACAAA
>JAOXYA010120981.1:0-10471 GCA_028565675.1 Sorex palustris
CATTGTATAACTGAAACCCAAGCACAAAAATTTGTAAGTCTACAACTGTACCTCATGATGTCTCACTAATAAAAATTTAAAAAAAATAAAAATAAAAAGAGTTACTCCTAGGTCTGCATGCAGGAAATCACTCTTAGAAGGCAGGGGGGCCATCTGGGATGCTGGCAATCAAATCAGAGTGGGCCACATGCAAAGCAAATGCCCTACACACTATACCTCGCCCCGGCCCCACAGATAGACTTAGAATGCCCTAGTAAAGGACTCCTATCTGCAGGGTCCCAGGCTAGAGAAATGTCTCTGTAATCGGCCTCCCAAGGATCTCCTGCATTCCAGCTCTGTAGTCATTTCTCTCTTCACAGCTGTTCCATTGACTGGTGGACACTCCCTGAGCGTTCCATTCTGGGGTGGTCCACATCCCAGCTCAGAGTGCTATTTCTTTCCTTTCCAATATGGAACTCTCTTATCTCTCTCCCCTTTCTCATATTTCCTAATAAAAACTGTCCAGTCTCACTGTTGGGTCTTTTCCTGAAATGCACTTCTGGGATACAGCTATAGGAACCTAGAAAATCCAGGTGGAAGTCAGGAGTAACTTTTCCTTTCTTGTAATGTGCATAGCTTTTTTTCAACCTGAGAACCACAGTTATCTCTTTCTCGCTCTTAAAATTTAGGAAGTGGTGGGGCTGAAGCAATAGCACAGCAGGTGGGGCGTTTGCCTTGCACGTGGCCCACCCGGGTTCAATTTCCAGCATCCCATATGGTCTCCCGAGCACTGCCAGGAGTAATTCTTGAGTGTATGAGCCAGGAGTAACCCCTGTGCATCTCTGGGTGTGACCCAAAAAAGGAAAAAAAATTCAGGAAGTGGGACCAGCTTCCCTGCTGAGCAGATTAAAAGGGTGCAGTTTCATGGCAGCCTGAGCACAGCTGGCAGGACTCCTAACTCCCTGCTGTGCACAGTCAGAGTCATCCCCTGTAGCCCCCCCCCCCAACCCCCCAGCAGCACTGTGACAAGGCAAGAGGGAAACACTCTCTGCTGCAGCTTTGCACTCACCAACAACACTTTTTGGTGAACCAGTCAGATTCAAAGTGAATGATTTCACCAACAACATACTTATGTCAAAGCTTATTCAACTGTATGATTTAAAACCTGGTAATTTATAATAAGTCAATCCAACTCAATACAGTTGTTAAAAACAATCTGGCAGTATGGCTTAAGTTGTTATAAATCATTAAGAACATGTTTCACATGAATAAATGTCCCTTTAAGAAGGAAAAAATTTTAAACCAAATTGTGTGCAACAGAACAGGTCATTTTTTAAAAACTTATAAGCCTACACAGATGGAAAAGAAAAACAAAGAATCACACATCTGTAATCCTCAGCACACTGCAATTATCATTTCCCTAAAAAGTAATATGAACCGTAATATAAAATACCATTAGAGAAAGGAGCTATGAAGAGAACAACAACAAAAAAACCAGCAGTCAATATGCGTTTATAGTGCCAGATAATACAGATTATACAAGGGGTAGGATGCTTGCCCTCATTCAATGACCATCTAATACCACATATGATCTCCTGGCCAGCCAGGAGTAAGCCCTGAACACTGAGAAGTGTGGGCACCAACCCCCCCCTCCCAAAATAAAAACCAGAACAAAATTAAATTAAAAAATAAAATCTTTCACTATTGGTCAAATTAAGCAATCACTTGTTGGTGCTGTAATCTAAAATGTTTTAATTCTCCCCCTCTTTCTCTTTCCATTGCGGCTGCTGCAGTGTTGATGAGTTGAGGGGGTTGGGGGGTGTCACATAAGCTTGGCTGTGCTACGTTGCACACTTGGTTTCTATGTACCATAACTTTGTTTTGGCTTTAGGGCTTCCCAAAGGACTCTGCTACCAGGAAGGCCCTTGGCATGTGAGACAGTGTCTGTAGTGGAACACAGGCCCTCATGCCCACAGACATTCTACGACTGAGCGAACCCACCCCCAACAAAAATACTTTTTTGCCTTTTCATTCGGCAAGAGTAATTTTTATTATATTAAGAGGATATGGGTGAAAAATTAAGTATCATCTATTATAAAGTATAAAAAGTACAAATTTTTTACAACGGTTTTGTAACAGTGGGTAGCCTAAAAATTCAACACTGATCTTCTAATTCAATAGATACATATATCCATGTAGAAATGAGAACTAGTCCACCAAAATTCTGTATTGTATCTTATCCACTGAAGCAGTATGCAGACCCACTTGCTGCAGAAGCCACACCTGGTGATGCTAGAGGAGGGTGGGATACAGGACAAACCCAGGGATGCTGGAAGATGTGGGAACAGGGGTGCAGTGGAGATCCTAAGCAAAGCTTAGGTGACATGATCTTATATCTAGAAAACCCTATGGATGTAAATAATAAAACAATCATTCATTCCCTGGCAGTGCATATGGCCCTAAGCACTCCCAAAGGTCACTGCAGAGCACAAAGCCATCACTGCAGGGTGTGGTCCCAAAATCCAACACTCCCCCTCCAAAATGTAATCAAGAACTTTAATAAAATTTCAGTTATAAAGTAAACGTTCAAAAATCAGTAGTGGGCCAGAGTACAGGGTAGGGCATTTGCCTTGCAAGCGTGGACCCGAGTTTGATCCCTAGGGCATCCCTTATGTTCCCCTGAGCATTGCCAAAGGTGATTTTTGAGTGCAGAGCCAGCAGTAAATCTTGAGCATCAACAGGTGTGGCCCATTCCTCCCCCAAAGAAAAAAATCAGTTGCACTCCTAAATACGAACAATGATCGAAACTAACATTCCAAATGTAGTGGTATCACAAACTGCAAAATACTGAGAAATAATTAAACAAGGGTGTACAATATCTCTACGCTGAAAACCACAAGTCACTGATAAAAAGAAAATAAGTACAAACACATGAACAAGTAACCATGTTTAGAGTCTGAAAGATAACTGTAAACGTGTCAATATTGCTAAAGAGATGACAGTATGACAGTAGGTAAGGCACTTGCTTGCATGCAGCTGACCTGAGTTTGATCCCCACCTCCACGTGTGGCCCCTCAAGCACTGCCAAGAGAAAAACCTGAGTACTACTAGGTATGGTGGCAGACACCCCATAAAAAAAGGAGGGTGGGAGGGAGGGAGAGAGGGGAGGAGGAAGAACAATACTACCAAAACATATATAAAAATTCAGTGTAATCCCTATTCAGTGTAATCCCTATTCAAATTTTAATGGCTATTGAAAAAAATTGTAAATAGGAAGAAATCTAAAATTTAAAATCTAAAATTTACATGAAATCCATAAAAGACTTGGGTTTGACCCCCAGTAACACCGACATACACACACACACACACACACACACACACACCCCACAGAAACAATGTTCAGCAGGTACTTGAAAAGGTATTAAATAACACTAATCATTGGTGGAACACAGATCAAAACCACAACAATTCACTCTTGCCTGTTCAAATGGATGGCTTCAAAAGAAAGATTGCAAGTGTTGTTGAGTATGTTGAGAAAAGAATACTTGTGCACTGTTGTGGAATTATTAATCGGTGTGGCTATTATGAAAAACAGTATGAAGAATTAAAAGAATTAAAAATAGAATTACCATATGAGCCAGCAATTCCAATTCTGGGAATACATCCAAAGGGAACGAAACACTATGCCAAAGAAATATCTGCACTCCCATGTGCACGCAGCATTAACAACGGTAGCCAAGGAGTCCACTGACAGGAGGATGGAGAGAGCAGCCGTGATGTCTATCTACATACATGCACATGCACACACACAGCACTGTGTGTTTTTATTATTCAGCCACAGAAAAAGAAATATGCTACTTGGAATGATGTAGAAGAACCCTGAGATATTATGCTAAGCAAATTCAGGGGTGGGGGAGGGGAAATACTCTAGAATCTCAATAATAAGTGGAACTAAAAAGCAAAACAAACTAAAACAAGAAAAATGGTCAGATTTGTGGCTATCTGAAACAGAAGTTATCAGAAGCAGAGGGTGCAGAAGAGGGGTTGTAGTAAGACAGTAAAAAGGTGCTAACTTCACATTATAACCAAGTACTAGAGGTGTTAAGTCCATGACATTGTGGGTAATACAACTGAAAGCTGTGTTAGATTTAGTAAATGTTTTACTGTCATTCTTCCTTGCTTTGTTGATTTTTTTGTTGGGGAGGGGTCACCTCCGGAGATTCTCAGGAGTTACTCCTGGTGGTGTTCATAAGGAATGCTGAGATCAAACCCTAAAAGCAAAACAACTAAAAAGAGAAACTAAAAAGCAAACTAATCAACTAAAAAGAGAACTAAAAAGCAAAACAAACTAAAACAAGAAAAATGGTCAGATTTGTGGCTATCAGAAACAGAGACTAAATCTAAAGAGTTCTCACGAGAAGGGGAGAGAGAAACACCCACATTTGGGGCCAGAGTGATAGTACAACAGATAAGGTACTTGCCTTGTATGCAGTAGACTTGGGTTTGAGCCCTGGCACCCGAATGGTCCCCCCAAGCCCACCAGGAGTCATCCCTAAGCACAGAGCCAGGAGTAAGCTATGAACACTGCCAGGTGTAACCAACGCCCCCCCAAAAAAAAAACAAAAATTTTTTTTTAATTTTATTTCATTATCTATATGAGATAATGGCTGTAAAGTATATTTTATGTGATCAATTCACAGTTAAGTCTAATTACCATGAGGCAATAGTGTATATTAAATTGTATCTCACTGAATCCTGAGGCGGGAACACAAAAACTGAGGCTAAGTCCCAAACAGAACACAAAACAAAGCAATGACCAAGGTAATACAGATACTTTCATTGTTTCATTGGGATTAATATCAACAAAGTAGGGTCGGAGCAATAGTACAGGGGGTAGGGTGTTTGCCTTGCACATGGCTGACCTGGGTTTGATCTCAGCATCCCTTATGAACACCACCAGGAGTAACTCCTGAGAATCTCCGGAGGTGACCCCTCCCCAACAAAAAAATCAACAAAGCAAGGAAGAATGGCAGTAAAACATTTCATCCAAAAGATTTTAAATAAAAAATAATTTCTTATGGATAGAAACAGACATTGACAATTGTCTACAGACTGAGTTGATACACACCATAACATAATGTAAAAAGGAGAGGGGTCCAGGTGATGGCACAGCAGAAGGGCATTTGCCTGGTATGTGGCCAAATGTGGTTTGATCCCAGGCATCCCACAGGGTCTCCTGAGCCCACCAGGAAGGATCCCTGAGTGCAGCTCCAGGAGTAACTCCTGAGCACCAACAGATGTGGCCCAAATAGCTAGAAGAGAAAGTAGAGAAAAGGAAAGCAATGAAAAGGAGGAGGAAGAAAGGAGGGAGGCAGTAAACTGAAGATGATTCAAAAGCTGCTGCAAATGCTAAGAAAGCTCACATGTTTTGCAAGTGAATCCCAGCACTGTTGGGCCCAAGCAGTATCCATCAGAAGATCAAGCACTGAACCACCTGGCCAAGTAACTGCCAAAAATGGCCCCACTGAGCTCCTTGAAAAACTAAACAGTAACAAAGGGACCAGGAACACAGTACAGAAGTTAAATATGAGGGCCAGGAGACAACACAGTGGGTAGCCTTGTATGTGGTCAACCTGGGTTGATCCGTAGCAACCTGTAAGGGCCCCTGAAACCAACCAGGAATGATTCCTGAGCCGAGAGCCCAAGAATAAGCCCTGAGCACCACTGGGTGTGGCCCAAAATAAAGTTATGCATGAGCTGAACACCTGCTCAGGACTGAGCCCCAGCTCCATACAGCCTATTGGGATGGCACTGGGACCAGCTCCACTGAGCAGTACACATCCGCCAGCCCCAACAGATACCCAACAGTGACGGTCGAAGGTCACCAGCAGTGTCCTGAGACCCTTGAGCAGTGATTGGGAGAGTAGCAAAGAGTATAAAACAAAACACTCAAACTAAAAATCAAGCTCAGTAAGCATCACTAGTAGCTAATGTAGAATCACAATCACGATCACAATCATCCTGTTGTTCGTCAATTGCCTCGAGCAGGCACCAGTAACGTCTCCTTCACCCTAGCCCTGAGATTTTAAAAAGTTCTATATCCAAGGTTCTTTCAGGGTTAGGAGAATGAGACCCATCATTGTTACTTACTGGTATTTGGCATATCGGGTAGAGCACGGGGAGTTTGCCAGACTCTGCCGTGTGGGCAGGCTACATTTGGTAGCCTGCTAGGTTGTCCAAAATAAGTAGCTTTTCAACTGCAGCTCAGTAATAGAACACAGGCCTCATATGAGGTGAGAGGTCCTGAGTTTGATCACTGACAAAAAGAAAAGGAAAAAGAAGATAGAATCAATTCAGTGAATGATCTTCAACAACTGGAATACTTTTGGAGGAAACTATACAGAGACCCAACATCATAACCCTTACAGACAGTGAACACTGGATAACAGCACTCAGATAATTTTTTTCCATTGATTTTCCTACAATGAACACCAAACATTTTTAATTTAAAAAAGATTCTGCATATAGCTCCTCCTTGCTTTGGGCCAACATTTGGGGCTGGGTACAGTACAGTGGGTAAGGTGCTTGCCTTTCATGTGGCTGACGTGGGTTACATCCCCATCACGCCATATGGTCCCTGAGCCCAGGAGTGATCCCTGTGTGTCGAGTGAGTAAGCTCTGAGCACCACTGAGTATGGCCCAAAAATAAAGACAGCCAACAGGGATTCAAGAGAAAACCACAAAGCTCCATTCCTCAGAGGAAGCCTTGCTTAGAGTTAGTTAGCCCACTTTAGCTCCCAGGACCAAGGAAATTTTGCTGTCACCCAATCACAGCATGTCTTCTGTCCAAAGCAACAGGCTCTCCTTTCCAGCAGTCTTTGCCCTGTAGAAAGTCTGTGTCTCTCACATCACCACTAATCACCCTGACTGGTTCTTCTTCATGTTAGTGCCAAACAACAGAAATGCAAAATCAAGTGTTTTATTCTCAGAAGCCTCCCCACAGAGACCTTTGAAGAGGTAAATCAATAATACTTTTAATATTATTATACCTAAAAGCAAGTTCAATTATAAGCCCTGTCAGTCTCCTGTCCAGGGCCTGTGGATACATAGTCATGTTAACAAATGCAAACAGGGCAAAGATTCAATGACTTATCAGCACAGTACCTGAAAGAATACGTGGTGAAGCACTGAACCCTCCACCCTGACTCAGAAAACAAGCTGTCAAAGCAAACAAGTGGCAAAAGGTTCAGAGGAAAGAAGACAGGGGACAGATGAGCTCAACTCAGAAAAACTGTGTACCTTCAAAGTAAGCTCTCTTTGAATACTGGATGTGCACATGCAAAACATGCAGGCCAAACAGAGATGCACAGGAGCTGAAATGGAGGGGTTCTCAAAAGGTCATTTAGCCCAAACCCATCTGTTGTTATTCATCAGATGAATGGATAAAGAAGATGTGGTAATAAACATAAAAAGTAGCATTAAGAAAATAATAATAATAATAATAAACATAAAAAGCAGCTTTAAGAAAAGATGGAATCTTGCAATATACTGTAACTTGGTCTCATTCACCCTTGGTATACAGAAAAATAAAACTAGGAATTAGACAGTATCTAACAATGGCAAATATGAGGGCTGGAGTGATAACACAGCGGGTAGGGCGTTTGCCTTGCACGCAGCAGACCTGGGTTTGATTCCCAGCACCCCATATCCCCATATAGTCTGCTGAGCACCGCCAGGAGTATTTCCCGAGTGCATGAGCCAGGAGTAACCCTTGTGCATCACCGGGTGTGACCCCAAAACAAAAAAAAAATAAAAAAAATAATGGCAAACACTTGACCTTAAATTACAAAACTGAAATTACTGACCAGTAGTAGAAGGAGACAGGGGAGAGGCAGACTGTAAATGACTGCAAATGACAAAAAGGACAGAGGTTGGAAAACCTTCAGCAAGTGGGTGGTGGTGAAGGGACAGTAACTTTGTATATCAAAACCATAAATTAACACTATTGTAACCTGTTACCTAACTATAATAAAAACTAAGAATATTTAAAAGGACTAAAGACACCAGGTAGGGCACTTGCCTTGCATATGTGGATCTGGGTTCAATTCCCATGACCACAAAGGTCCCTGAAACACCAGAAAGGTTCCTGAGCACAGCTGGCTGCAACCCCAAATCAAAAACAAACAAAAAGCCATCTACCCAAAAAGAACTTTTCTTGCACGCCAGCTCCAAACAATTGGTTGTTACTACAGTAAAGATTTTTTTTTAATTTTAAAACAAAAAAATTTTATTGGATCATCATTTATTATTAGGATACAACCAAAACAGAAATACATGCAATTTGACAAATAACTATGAAAGATTAAAAGCAAAAAATTTTAAATGTCTCTCTTAATAAAGTGACTATGGATTTTTAAAATTCTAGTTCATTAATTTTTCTGGATGAATAATAATTATGCAAAATAATAGAGCATAACATCAACTATATTCTTAATGATTGCTATTACAGTTGATAAATTGTTATATAAATATGTAGGTGAAAACAGAGGTATTTTTTAAAGGTGGAACATTAATTTTGCTTAACTTCTTCTGAGTTATATGCCAGATATAAGTAATCATATATCACCAGAAATATATTTTAATGATCTATTAGTTGACAATTCAAATAGGTTCTTCTATTTCTTAAAAGCAACAATTTGAAAGACCACTGTCATGCTAAAAGATTAGTCATTAGACTCATTTAGTACCTCAAGAGAACAATAATATTTCCAATTTTCTCTCACTCCATATGTTTTAATGCTTTGAGGGAAATATTCAGGAAGGGGGATAAATAAAAGTACAGAAGTGTAAATCCACAAGGCAGGCCAGGAAATGGGTCAGCAGAATCTTTTAGGTAAGAGGGAGGGCTGGAGCGATAGCACAGCAGGTAGGGTATTTACCTTTCATGTGTGGCCAACTCACGTGCAATTACTAGTATCCCATATGGTCCCCAAAGCCCTGAAAGGAGTGATCCCTGAGGGTAGAGCCATGACTAACCCTTGAGCATACCAAGTGTGGCTCCAAAACAAACAAACAAAGAAACAAACAAACAAAAACCACCTTAGAAAAGGTTTTTTGTAAAAACTCCCACCAAGGAGTATACATGAAAATTAGTGTCTAAAAATGATATTTTTAAAGTTCTTGGTTCTCACATACCTCTTGGGAAGTGTCTGTATAGATCTACTATAACTCAAACCTAGTTTGAAGACTGTTCTGTAGATATACGTCAATGAAAATATCCCACTGTCTTTTTATTTATGACAGTTATAATATTAGAACTCATGATCACTATAACGATTTTTAATACACTAATACTATTCAATTCAATGTTTATGGCAAAAATTTCAGACAATTTGGAAGCATACAGAAGGGAAAAAATGTAAGCGCCGCTTCATCTTCATTCAACCCTTATTTCCAGTGGGAGCCACTGTAGCACTGTCATTGTTCATCAATTTGCTCGAGTGGGCCCAGTAACGTCTCCATCGTGATACTTGTTGTTACTGTGTTCGGCATATCGAATACTCACAGGTAGCTTGCCAGGCTTTGCCATCCAGGCAAGATACTCTTGGTAGCTTGCTGGGCTCTCTGAGAGGGGCGGAGGAATCGAACACGGCTTGGCCAGGCCGGCTGCGTGCAAGGCAAACGCCCTAACACTGTGCTATCACTCCAGCCCTATCTTTGTCAAGATCACTGCAAAAATTTATGTGGCCTTATAAAACTGTATTTAACACTGACCTGTGACATTCTGCTATATCTCATTCCAATCTAACGGTAAGAACATTTACTAAACAGTCAAAAGATCTAGGAGTTAATATCCAAATTCAATAAGGTTTGTTTGCCAAGTAAGAGACCTGATCATTTTATGAGCAAACATGATCAAACTGACTTCTATCTAGGAAGATCTAATTAACCTGAGGCATATAATTATGATGGTATCTGGGGAGCCACTTTTGAATAATTTGTTGTGATCTCTATGGCTCTTTTGGTCATTTTCCTACTACACAGAGAGGGGCTTCATTTAACAGGAAAATCTTGTGATGGTTCTATTTAATAGTCACCAAGTGCAAGTGTAGATTTCTCTTATGTTATACCATGCCCATGCAAGAGTCTATCTTAGTTTGATAGGCCAAGAAACAGACCTTGAGATGAAGATTCATGTGCAAGTGATTTATTAGGAAACTGTTCTGGAGGAAACGGATAAGGTCTTGAGGAAAACAGAATAGAAAAGGGTGAGGAAAGTAGTAAAACAGAATCTAGTTTTGTTTTTGCAAAGTATTTAAAGCTATTTCTATCCTATTACATATGTTTCTGTCTTAATCCTTTAAATCTTTTGCAGTCTTCCAGGATTCTCTGATAGGCTGTAGCATCCAATCTTTAATTCTAAATAGATAGATTTCAAATTTTTACTTTTGACATCACGTTTTGCTATGTTGTACAGTTTAGGGAGTTACTA
>JAOXYA010120996.1:0-10471 GCA_028565675.1 Sorex palustris
GAGGAATCGAACTCGGGTCGGCCATGTTGGCTGAGTGCAAGGCAAACGCCCTACCGCTGTGCTATCGCAGCCGGCCAGGTTCTTAGTAAATGTTGCAATTTTATGTTTATCATCATTATCATCATTATTAGAATTAACAAATATTTATTTCTTGGGACAAATGTATTATATAAAAATTCAGAGCAGCGATTTTTTTTCTCAGAATAACTTAGCTGCTCTGCTGGAGAGATAGCACAGCAGTAGAGCATTTGCTTTGCAAGTAGCCAACATGGCCGACCCTAGTTCGATTCCTCCGCCCCTCTTGGAGAGCCCAGCAAGCTACCAAGAGTATCTTGCCCTCACAATGAAGCCTGGCAAGCTACCCATGATGTATTCAATATGGCAAACACAGTAACAACAAGTCTCGTGATGAAGACGTTACTGGGAAAATTGATGAACAATGGGAGGACCGTGACCATTAACTTAGCTGCTGGTGGACATATGACAGAAAAGGACAGTCAGGTTCTAATCAAACATCTGTTCTGTTGTTGGCAGGTATCCAGTATAGTAAATCACTATTTCCCAAGTTCAACTGCACTGACAAGGCTGATGTTGCTTTTTACACTATATTTGGAGGATATTTGCATGTTTTCCTTTTATCAAAAAATTTTAATATCTATTGATATTAGTTAATTTTTCCATTAATGGTGTTTTGATGTTTCTATTATTGTGAAGTTTTCAAAAATTATAAAATACCAATTTTTCAGATTAATATCATTAATATTGAATGTTATAAACTAGAGACCAGTAACTGTGTTTGTGAGAGGGATCAGCATCATCACATCAGTAGAGGAAAAATGAGTCAATAGAGATATTTAACAATAATTTAAAAATCAAAATTAGTTTTTAGAAATATTGATTCTAGAAGAATGAGAAACGCAATATAAATAACAAATGCAAACCTCTTGAACTGGGAAAGTTTAGTTATATGTCAAAGAACTCACACCAGTCTAGTGTTAAGCTGTGGCACCATACTTAAAAGATACAAGAGAGCAAGTTCAGGTCATGGATATTGCACAGTGGATCATGGCAGTGCAAACACTGAAGCAGAAATCCATTTATAAACTAGGAAGTGTTTCTGGGACAATACAATGGGGATTAAGCCATGATTGGGAATTAATGGGCATGTGTCACTTAGCATTGCAAGTTGCCTATCTCTTCTCTTAATTTTAGTTTGCTCTGATACAGTAATAAGAAGCATGGTTGTTTTGAAAGTATAATTTTTAAGACTACATGGATTATAGAGGGAGCTGAAGATATTCTGGGAGTACTGTAATTTGAATTATTATTATAAATTTAAACAAAGAAAATATATATCAATGAATATAAATGCATTGATAAGTAAAGGGGAAATAATGGGGAATTACAAGTCTCTTGTAAATAGTCCTATACTTTTCAATTTTCAGTTTTATTTTGCTTAGAATTTCTCACTCATGATATCTTGTTAAGGGGCAGTATAGTACTTTAGAACAATGCTAACTATACTCCATTCACTCTAATAATTTCAGTAAGTAAAGATAGGCTCACTATGGATAATTCTCTCCAAAAGTTGTAGGAAACAATCATAATCAAACTATGAAAATATATCAGAGAAAACATGACATAAGACATCGTTACACCTAAATTTTCTTAATAGTCATTTTCTTGACCTAATGACACTATTTTTTGTCTTTTGTTATTTGTAAACCTTCCAGCAAGTGCCACTTACAGCTATAGTCAATGACCATACAGGGCTGTCCACTCAATGTTAGGGCCAAGAGTTGGTGATACTCAGGACCTTCAGTGCCTGGAAGCGTGAGGGCCATCCCCAGTCATGTGCTAGGTGGATTGAGCAAGATCAGGTGCAGGAAGAGCAAGTGTTCTAATCCATTTTATCTTCCCAGATATTCACATTTATATTTCTAAGCTCTTCCAGATAGCAGAATCTGATAAACAAATTTTGGAACAGTTTCTCTTGTTATGAGTGTTATACATTTGAGAAAACTTGGAGGACAGCACTCTGAGGAATATTTCAAACCTCAAAAATGAGAGAAGTTTTGGAGAGTAAGAATTAGATGATTTGGTTTTCCCTTTCCTGGTTCTTTAAGAGATGACTTGATTAAATTTGTAATCTTTAGAATTTTTACATTTTTTCCTATGGGAGAAAATATATAAGTGATCCCGTAGGCAGTTCAAAGCATTTTTCAGAAAGGAGGGAAAAGAAATGACATTTTCTCAACATAACAGTAGCTGTACCCAGCCATTTACTTCTATATTTTTAGACACAGCCACAATCCATTTTTGTGTGCACTCGGCTATTTCTCTGCTTCAAAGCAAATGTAAAGTTTTTCATTCTCCCAAGTTCAGGCAGTACTATTTATCATTAAGTGAAATACTGCACTGTGATAATAGTTTTAGTTTAGCCTTTTCTCACCTCTTAACCTCTCAGCTTGAAACATGCCCATTTATCATTAAGACGAGCTTTGCAGAGAGAATGGTTAGAATTTAAGGATCAGGACTTTTTGTTGTTCATGAAGGAAAAAAGCTTCACAACTTAGTGACAGTGATATGGAACTTCCAAATGGAAAGCTCTTATTTGACAATTTGTCGCTAATTATGGAGATCAAAATTGCATCCTGAACTGCCCTGTCCCTGTTCATTGCTAACAGCTGAGTAAGTCAATGGCAAACCACCTGCTAGAACTCCTTGATGATGGTGTGAACTACCACAGTTGGTTTTGAACAGAATAAATGTTCTGAATGGCACCAAGCACATGGTTTTAGTGTTATTTCCATCTTTTCTGCAGAAGTTGTATATAATGAAGTGATGGAATGAAAAAAAGTAAGAGGTTTTTTGTATTTGAGAAAGGAGGTGCAAGAGTAGAATTTTTGTAATCACCTAGGATAAGTTCAAGTGTCAAAAATGAAATCAAATTTGTCCTAGTGCCACTTAATAAGGACTTTTTGGAGCATATGGAGCAAGATATTTGTGAAAATATCCTAAATCCAGCAGTCATATGGATCTGTTCAAAAATAAGGACAGCAAAGTCAAAGCTAGGAGACAGGTTTTTTTCTGTTTGTTTTTATCCAACTAAAGAATATAAACATTTCTGAAAAGTAATATAAAGGAAAGGACAAAAATTCCCATTTGAAAATGATAAAATTTTTAATGGGCAAGTATTTTAAAAATAAATGCTTAGATCAATGCTTCTCAAACATTTGGCACCTATCCGAATCAACAGGAAGGCATATTCAAACAGATTGCTCATTCTGAGGAGATCATAGTCTGACTACACTTTGTAAGAAATGTTGACTGAAGAACCTAGCTAATCTACAACCAGATTTTTGACTCAGAACCTGGTTGAAGCAATACAGATGCAAATTAAGATGCTAGGCTGTGTAACAAATAGATAACTACAGCTACAGTAAATGATGGGCTGGAGCCATAGCACAGTGGTAGGGTATTTGCCTTACACAAGACAGGTCCCGGTTCAATTCCTCTGCCCATCTTGGAGAGCCTGGCAAGCTACTGAGAGTATCTGCCTGCAGGGCAAAGCCTGGCAAGCTACCCATGACGTATCCGATATGCCAAACACGGTAACAATAAGTGTCACAATGGAGATGTTACTGGGCCAGCTAGAGTAAATCGATGAACAATGGGAGGACAGTGCTACAGTGCTACAGTAAATGATGCTCTATCTCTAAAACTAACTTGTACAAGTAGAAAACCAATTATATAATACTCACTAACCTGAAAACGTGATCAAATGAGAAACTTTTCATAAATAGAAACTTTGCATGAATTGATCTGAAGAAAATAAAAGAATTAGAGCTAGAAATATGGTTCAAGTAGTAAAGCACACACATGTATGAAACCCAAGACTCATTCCCCAGCCTGACATGGCCCCTTAGCACTGATGGTTATGACCCTGCTGGACCTACAGCCTTATTGGCCAAGTGTCACTTGAAATCCATAGGAAAGAGAAAGGGAATGGAACAGACAAGGGCAAGGAAAGGAATGGGAAGGGGATAAGGGAAGGGGAACAAAAGGAAAGAGAATGGGAGGGAAGGAATGACAGGGAAGTGGAGGGAAGGGAAAGAAAGGGGAGGGGAGGGAAAGGGTTAGAAGAGAAGTGGAAAGGAGGGGTGGGGTGGGGACAAGGGAACAGCATGGGGGAGGGGAGGGAAGGTTCCAGAACAAAGGTGACAGAAAGAGAAGTTTTAGATAAAATGGGTTGAGAAATAGTACAGAGGGTATGGAGCTTGCTTAGTATACCCAAAATCTAGACTCAGTTCAAACTCCACCAACATATATGGACTCGTGAACCCTTCCAGGAGTGATCCCTGAGTTCAAACCAAGAGTCAGTCTTGAGCACAGCTGGGTGTGGCCCCCAAACAAAACAAAACAAAACAAACAAAAATTAGCTGCAAGTGGATAGAAAACAACTTTTGAAAAGTTGTATCAATACACAACATTAAACCTGGAAATTGATTATGTATGCTACCCTTATTTGAAATGTTAATATATATATTTATAAATGCATGTATTTATATAGTCTACAAACTTTAATATGTGTAACTGTATGAAAAATTCAAAATGACTATTTTGTAAACCTTCATATATAATATGACATTAGTTACTTATAATACATAGTTTTCTCTATGAAATATCAATTATGACACTAAAAAGAAAGGAAGACAAATATGTTTTAAGTCATAAACCAGCAATCAACATTTCACAGAAACTCTAGGATCACTGTTTTCAGAATGCCTAATGCCACAGACACTTAAGGAGGGAAATATAATAATCATTTATAAATGTTGGTCTCAGGAATGGATCCAGATAGAATTTTATCAGTTCACCAGAGGAATCAGACCAATATTTAGAGATGAAATCTTGTTATTGCAAAAGATGAAGTGAATAATATATGCCTAAAGTTATGGTTACTTATTTTTCTTTGAAGAAAGTAAGTTTAATATCATTCCATTTACCTCAATTGCATTCCATAGAAACACATCAGTGAAATTTTTTCTAATAGAAAGAAAAGCAGTATATTCTCTTTGAGATATAACAGAGATTTTTCTATAAATTTAAATAAATCTTGGTCTCCTATATGCAATGCTATAAGATTATTTGGGTAAAATAACTCAAATCTATATGTACTAGAAATTAGCAGCAAACTAAAATTTCTTCTTGACCCCTTCATTCTAGTCCATTTGTCTAACTTATTTCAAATATCAAATCTAAATTAATGTACAGACTGTCATTTAAAAGGTAGGTTGTGAACTTCAGAGATTATATAGGGAGTAGGGTGCTTGCCTTGCATGTAGCAGACCCAGTTCAATCCCTGATGCCACATATTGTCCTCCAAATATTGAGCCAGGAGTAGGCCCTGAGAACTGCCAGGTGTAGCCTAACAACTAATAAACAGGCTAATTAATGAATGAGTTGAACAATTCCTGGTTCAAAGTCATGCTAAAATATCACCAGTTCTCATCTTTTTTGATCCTCATAATTTTAGGAACATATATATATATATATATGCATATATATATATGCTTTATTTTGATTCTATACCATCTCTGGGCTGGAGCAATAGCACACCAGGTAGAGCATTTGCCTTGCATGCAGGGCACACAGCCGACCCAAGTTCCATTCCTTGGAAAGCCAGGCAAGCTACCAAGAGTATCTTGCCCTCACAGTAAAGCCTGGCAAGCTAACCGTCATGTATTCGATATGCCAACGACAGTAACAACAAGTCTCACAATGGAGACGTTACTGGGCCCACTCGAGCAAATCGATGAACAAAGGGAGGACAGTGCTACAGTGCTACCATCTCTTAATTAATTTTTGATGTAAGATTTTTTAGTCCCATCATTTAATTGGGATGCTAGAGACATAAAACAAGAATGTTAGTTGAAAATCTATTATAAATTTGTGACTATAACTTTCTGATAATAAATATATGAGTAAACATATTGAGATCTTCTTTGATTTGAAATAAAGAAGTAAAACAGTAACTGGTTTCGTGCATAAAATATTGCAGATGAATTGTAGACTTAGCGGCCTAAGCACTGAGTAATACAAATAATAGTGGGTGCATTGGGTTCCAGGCTGGAGCAATAGCACCTAGGGTAGGGCGTTTTCCTTGCATGTGGCCAATCTGGGTTCGATTCCTCTGTCCCTCTCAAATAGCCAGGCAAGCTACTGAGAATATCCCACCCGTACAGCAGAGCCTGGCAAGCTCCCTGTGCCCGCTGGAGCAAATCGATGAACAGTGGGACTACAGTGCTATGGTGTATTGGGTTCTAGGTTGAGAAATTAAATTTTTAGGAATACTGTTCCTGTATGACATATATTTCAGCTGCAGCTGAAATCAAGGTTTCTGTAATGTCGGTTCCCTCTGAGAACTCCAAGGAGAATCGGTTTCATGTTTTCCACCTAGTCTCTGGTGGATTTTTAGCAATCTTTGTCATTTCTTGACTTTCAGAAAATATTACCCAATGTCTGTTTTATCTTCACAGGAAGCATAAAACTGCCCATTTTAAGCAAATCACCCTTCACTTAATTTTTGTCCCAAATACTATTTAGACTTTTGTTATGCAGCGTATTATAGAAGAAATGCCACGTATATGCATTCAAATGCATACAAGAATATAGTAGGTCAATGCTTATTATATTTACATAAATCAATTTTTACTCATTGGTACCTGTGAATATCCATCTGGCCAACTTGTTTGTTGAAAGAAATCTGAATCCTCTAAAATACAATCCTCTAAAATTATTGAATCCTCTGAATTGAATTATCTGAATCCTCTAAAATTATTTTAGCATGGGGTTGCTAAAATAATGAGAATGAGAATAATGTTCTGAAAGTGAACCACAGAGATTGGAAAGATCATTCAACTGTGAGGACACATGCATGAATATACAAGGCCCTAAGTTTCATCTAGGTCATTATATGATCACCCCCACCTCACTCCCCAGCACTGTTGTAAATGGTCACATGTCCTAAGTAGTACCAGGCTGTGATCTTGTTAAAGGAGAAGAAGAAAACTATGAAGATGTCAAATGTTGGTTTGCAATTGCTAGTTACTTGGAGATTGAAGTCTGTCTTAGATGAAGGACAAAAGGTCAATATAAGAAACCTCCGTGATCGGTGAGGTGTTGCTAGTTTTTCACTCACTTCATGAACATTTAATTCCATTGTAAGACTTATAAAGGCATATTTTTATATATGGCCTTTGTCTCATTTCTTTGTCAATTAATATAACAGAAATAATATAATCTATTTATAAAATCAGTATCAAATATAGCATATAAATATGCAAATGCAGATTATATAAAGATGGATTCTATTTTCTTGAGGTCTTAATTTTATTCTATAAATATTTGTGGTCATGCTTCCTGCCCCACCGAGACCATGAGTTGCCTCCCATGAGCGGCTCTCTGGCACAGCCATGGCCCCAAAGGCACAGACTTAATTCAGAACCCAGCAGCTTTTGGCAGAAATGTGAATGGATTATGGAGTAAGCTACAGCGCTGTGCCCCCCACCCCCAGGGGGGAATGGATTGCCTGTCCCTTCTGCCTTCTCCCCACCCCCGGTGGCATGGTGGCCACTGTCTCAGAGCCTATTGGACAGCTAGGTATGAGCAGCAAGGACAGGGCAACTGCGACCTCATGGTATGGGGGGCAGAACTGGCACGTCCTTCCCACCCCACCCAGGCCACGAGTTTCCCCCCACAAGCAGCTGTCCGACACAGCCATGGCCCAGAGGCACACAAACCAATCTTGGAACTATGTAGCTTTGGACAGAAATCCCTCCAGTCTCAATTAGTAAAATATCAGAAGTCCAAAATTGCATGTCTGTTATTGTGGCCACATGACATTATATGCTCTTCATAACCAGCAATAGAAAACAAATTATTTCATGATGCCTTTTCAGCAGGTTAGGGGAAAATTCCAAATAATAATGGTTCATCTTTTGTTGAAATAATGAATGTAATCAAAGTAGAGAGAGAGTTCAGTAGAAATCATCTGCCTCACAGGAAGGGGGAGGGGTGAGATAGGTGCATAATGGGATTCTTGGTGGTGGAAAATATGCACTGGTGAAGGAATGGGTGCTTGATCATTGTATGACTGAGATTTAAACCTGAAGCTTTGTAACTGTTCTCACGGTGATTCAATAAATAAATTTAAAAAAATAAATTAAAAAAATTTGTGGTCACAAAAATAATACTACTTGGAATCAAGATTGCCATCCTCTATAGCAAATAAGTGAAATAATTCAATGAATAAATGAAGAGCTAAAAGACTGACTTATATTAGCAAAGCATGTTTTCTCATCTCAAATAATTTGTATGAATAAAAATTTGGAAAAAGCTAAAAAATCTCAGAAAATGCAGATTCTGACTTCGGTTTAAATTGACTGCAAGTATTTTACAAATCCCATTTACATCAAAATAAAAAAACATTCTATTGGTTAGTGTCTATTAAATTTTATAAAGAAGCAGTGTTATAAAATGTTTATTATTTTCCATATAAACTATTTTTCATTCTATTATTACAGTATTTTTATAGTTTTGCCAGATTGGGAGTGTCTACTAGTTTAATATCTTCTGTGTACTTTTCGACCATTTGAATAAAATATGTTTTAATATCCTTCTGTCAAAATAATGACTAATTTCCATTTAAATTATTTTTTAAGATAGAGCACAACATTAAATCAATTGAAGAAACAGTTGTGACCTCCAGCTGTAGCATATTATTAGATTTTTAAAACATCAAATGTTTGAAAAATTGTTTTGAGATGTTAATCACAGTTGGCCTTTGGCAATGAATGAATGCAGCTCTATGGTGCCTCTTCTTAAATTGTGAAGCAGTTCCTAAGACACTCGAAGCACCATTATTAAATTTTAAAAAACCTCAATAATATATGTGTATCATATCTTCAGAGTTATTTAATTCAACTTTGCAGTTTTATCTTGATTATCATTTTTATTCCTCTTAGAGTATATAAATTGATGAAAGCCACTGGTTATACTGTCCATCAAATGTAAGGCATATGTTAGTTCAGGGGTGAAGACAATTGTTTGCACATGGCTGAGACCTAGCACTACATAAAGTTCCAGCACATGTGCAGGAATTAACTCTGAGCACAGAGTCAGAAGCCATCCCTGAGTACACATGGTTGTGACCTTAAATACAAAAGAAAAAAAAAATTGCAACAATAAGTCTGACATATTGGAAGGTTATGTTTTCTAAAAATCAGAAAAAAAAAACCCTTACTTTGAAGATTAAATAATGGACTCTTCTTTATTTTACTTGGATTTACCTGTACTCTCTAGCATTTATTCAACTAAAATATCTCATTAATTAAATTTTTTAAAATTAAGTGAGTAATGATTGTTTATCTGACATCCAAGCAGCACCGCACAGAGAATGATCTGAGTCAGATGAATAGTCAGGATTTCTAACCCGCACAATCACGTAAAGATAAAGATTTTATCTCCATGTCTCCACCCAGAAGAGAGTCTGAGACATGAGTAGTTAAAAATAATAATAATAATAATAAAACCTTTGAGCCACAGGAAGAGACTGACATTTGTTAGGTTTTCCTAAGTCTGTGAACTTCACCTCTTTTTTTTTTTTTGCTTTTTGGGTTACACCCGGCCATGCTCAGGGGTTACTCCTGGCTCATGCACTCAGGAATCACTCCTGGCGGTGCTTGAGCAACCATATGGGATGCTCGGAATGGAACCTAGGTTGGCTGCATGCAAGGCAAACGCCCTACTGATGCAGGAGATTCTTAATTTGATATAATCCCATCCCATGTTTGTTTTTTTTTTAATCTTTGCTTCTGTTTGCTAGAACATGGCATTGAATTGTTGAGGATGCCTCTAGATTCAGAGTCATGAAGAGTTCTGCTTATGTTTTCCTCAATAAAAGTTTTTGGATTCAAGTATGATATTGAGGTAATTAATCCACTGAAATTGACTTTTACACATGGTGCAAGATAGGGATCTGAATTCAGTTTTTTTTTTTAATTTTTTACATGTCACTTGTTGAAGTTGCTTTCCTTGCTCCACTTTACACCTGTAGCTTCTTTGTTGCTGTCCACACATCTGCAGATCTGTCTCTGGGATCAATGCCAATACTATTCCATTGTTCTGAGAGTCTCTCTTTACTACAGTACCACACTGTTTTGGTTACATAACTTTAAAGCTATTTCCATTTACTTTCCAAGAAAAGTGTATAAACAAATAAAAAATTCTGTCCATGGAGAGATTATCTTTCATCACTGCCCTTACAGACTGTCCCCGAGGGGTGTCTTCATGCTACATGTGCATATCTACTTTTAGGTGATGTTTTAATATTTTTCAGTATGATATAGAAACCAAGCTCAAGTTGTTTCTTTTTCTGTTAGCTAACTATAGGAGCTCTTCATAAGGC
>JAOXYA010121006.1:0-10470 GCA_028565675.1 Sorex palustris
AGCGCTTTCCAGAAACAGCTCCCATGAGCCCAGGGACCCTCTGCCCACCTCCCCAACAATCCCCGACAGCTCAGATGTTCCCTGGGTGGGGTGGGCTCCCTCCTACCCCTGTGTGCCCCCAGGAGGGGTGAGTGGGGGGAGGAGGATGGGGGAAAGGGAGGAGGGAGGAGGGAGAGGGAGGAGGGCCGAGCTCAGCAGTGTCATACCACGTCCCTAAGGGGCTCACGAGAGGACCAGGCGAGAGGACCAAGCATGTCCCCATGGGTGAGGGGATGGTTGGGGAAAGGTCGGAGGTCACAGTGGGGGAGGAGAGGTGTGGGAGAGGGGGTCCCAGCCTCAGCAGCCCTCACCTATTCTCTTCCTCTTGTGGCCTCAGTGCTCCCTCTGTTCTGCCAATCTGGC
This sequence comes from Sorex palustris, assembly GCA_028565675.1. Lineage (NCBI taxonomy): Eukaryota > Metazoa > Chordata > Mammalia > Eulipotyphla > Soricidae > Sorex > Sorex palustris. The sequence goes on from JAOXYA010121006.1 coordinate 403, forward strand.
CAATCACATCCCTTCCATCCCTTCCATGCCACTGCCTCCAAGCAGCCTTCCCTGACTGCACCCATCCTGACTGGCTCTGGTGTCCCAGGATGACTGTAGAGCCCCAGCGTAACCCTTACCAGCCCATGCCCTGGTCCCCAAGGTCAGGGCGCTATTGTGGACACTTGGACAGCTTCAGACGCCTTCCTGAGGTCTGTGGGCCCTTGCCCTGAGCTGCTCCAGGGCCTTTGACAAGGCGCCCCAGGAGCTGCAGCTGCACAAAGCGGACTTTGGCTCCAAAGTGCTGACTGAGTCCAGGCAAGCTGGCTGGAGGAGGGGGCGTTGAGGATGAGGCCTGAAGCATGTATTGGAGCTCGAGGTCTGTCTGGGTGCCCTGTCATGCTCTGCTCCTGCCCTTCTCTTTCAGAATGCATGAACTGCACCCGCCTCAGGGACATGAGCCAGAGGCTGAGCACACTGGAGGCCAAGGTCAGGCGCACCTGGAACCCGGGGTTGGGGCTTCTCTGGGGTTGGTGGGAAGGGCAGACAGAGGCCAGTCTCAGGGGAGGGGGGAACAGCTGCCCCTGCCCCTGCACTCCTCCCAGCCAGCTGGGAGCCTCCTCCATCAGGCTGAGCCGCGCGCTGCAGCAGCAGAAGCGTCACTGACCGGAGCAGCCCAGGTGGGAGGGACATGCAGTGTCCCGCCCCTGCCCCTCCCGCCTTCCTCTGCCTCCTGCCTCCCTTCCTTCCTTCCTTCCTCCCTTCCTCCCTCCCTTTCTTCCTTCCTCCCTCTCTCCCTCCTTTCCTCCCTCCCTCCCTTCCTTCCTTCCTTCCTTCCTTCCATCCTTCCCTCCCTCCTCTTCTCTCTCCCTCCCTCCCTCCCTCCCTCCCTCCCTTCCTTCCTCCCACTGGTTCTGTCTGTTCCCTGCAAGGGTTCTTGTGGAGGGTCTGGGAAGGAGCCAGTGAGGGGTCCTCAGAAGAATACAGAGATGATAATGGCCACCCCCACAAGGCCCTGGTATAGGAAGGGTCCTGGGGTGACCTGCAGCAGGGATGTCTTCCCTACCCCGCTTCACCCCTGCCCACCTGTCCCTGGCACAGGTGATCCTGCTGGAGGCAGCCGCTCCGCCCTCGGGCCCTGACAACGACCTGCCGGCCCCGCAGGGCAGCCCCCCGCCCTGGAATGAGGACTTCCTCCCTGATGCCATCCCCCTGGCACAGCCCCGCAGGAGGCCCACAGGCCCGGCAGGTGAGCAGGACTGACCTGAGGCAGTGTGCTGGGCAGGCTCTGTACACAGTGCTCACTGGAACCTGTTGTCGCCCTGGGTCTACCGCTGCCCGCACATGTTGGCCCCCAGCCCTGCCCAGCCTCACTCGGCTCCCGGATGGGGAGGACAGGGTCTCCTGACCCCATACTATGAGGGCTGGGCCGCGACCACCCCCACTCCAGGCCTGTTCTGGGGACCCCAGAATCCTGCTCACACACTGACACTCCCTCCCACTGCTAGCACTGCTAGCGTTTAGAGGGGGAGAAAGGAGGGAGAGAGAGGGGGGAAAAGGAGAGGGAAGAGGGGAGGTGGGCGGGGCGGGGGAGGGACAGATGCACCTGCAGGGCGGAGACAGACCGGGCTGCTGTCTGTCACCTGCTTGTGCTGGTCACCGGGTCTGCCGCTTCCGTCCAGCGCAGCTGAGCCCCGGCCCAGAGTCTACTCGGCGCCGTGGTGGGGGTCCAGGGGAGAAGTATAGGGGGTCCCTGTGATAGTATACGGGTCACGGAGCTTGGTGCGGGGGGGCTTCAGACCTTTTGTGTCAGCGCAGCCCCGGAGAGGTCAGGCGTGAGGTCAAGTTGCGCTGGCTCCCGTCAGGATTACGAAGGGAACATGTAGTTCCAGGGAGTGGCCACCGGGTGGCGCTCGCTCCCCACAAATGGAGCCTTGCGCGCCGCGGACTCTGGGCTAGGGCGGTGGACGTGTCCCCGCCCGGTCCCCCTCTCGGGAACCCCCCCGCCCTCCCGTCGGTCCCCGTCCCGATGCCCCTCTGACTCTCCCGGCCTTTTCTCAGGCAGCAGGATGTGGAAAGCAGGAGCTGCCCTTTCTGAGCCTCAGTTTTCCCCTTTGTGGGGCTGGGGGCTGGGGGCGGTTCTCAGCCTGCCTCATCTCTCCCCAGGGCCCCCCGGGCAGACAGGAGCTCCAGGGCCTGCTGGTCCCCCCGGCTCCAAGGGGGATCGGGGCCAGGCGGGAGAGAAAGGCCCTGCAGGGCCGCCAGGTAAGGAGGGAGACCCCCGCTCCCGAACTCTGCCCCTGGGGAGGGGGTGGCCCTGCACCCCTTGAAATAGCTGGGAGGGGACTGCCAGCCAGGGGCGCAGACCCCTCTGCGAGCCACACCCACGCTGCTGGGTCCTGAGAGGTCCCTGATCCCTGAGGGATCCCCTGATCAAAGAGGGATCCGCTGGTCCCTGGAGGATCCCTTGGTCTCAGGCTTCGGCTGACACCCTGGTGGGACCTGCTGACATGTCTGGCCGCGGGGTGCAGTGTCCCCCCGGGTCCTGAGAGCTGGGGGACTCCCTGCTTCCCTCAAACCCAGATCCCCGTATTCTCACACTCAGGGGGTCTGTGACCCCTCAGGAGTCGCACCTGCGACCCCCTCTCGGGTCCTGTCCTCTGAACCCCCCCATACCTCGTCCCCACAGCCTGTGCCCCCCAGCCCACACCCCCACACCCCTGCCCCACACCTCATATCCCCACACCCCGTATCTCATCCCGTGCCCCCCCATACCCCTCGTGTCGCGGTCCCACCTGATGTCTCTTCTCCCCCTTACAGGCCTCTTGGGGCCGCCTGGGCCCCGCGGGCTTCCTGGGGAGATGGGGCGCCCCGGGCCCCCCGGGCCCCCCGGCCCCGCGGGCAGCCCCCACGGTGTCCTCTACTCCCTGCAGCCGGCGGACAAGGCCAGTGAGTGTGGGGGTCGGTCCTCTGGGCCCGGGGCACCGTCAGTCTGGGGGGTTCCCCAAGGTGGACGTCAGGCCCCATATATTCTACACCTGGCCGGCCCGCCTGGTGGGGGTCTGCATGGGGCAGGGACCCCCACTCACCACTGCTCCGGGGTCCCCGAGGGGCTGGTGCACAATGCTTGTCGGGGGAAGGTTCTGGAAGTGGCTAGATTAACCTCAGTTCTGAGGCAGGATGTTGGGCCTGGGGGATACCAGGGCAGGGTAGACTGTGCTTATGAAGAGCTTTGGGGGCCCAGAGCCCCCCCTCAGACAAGGCCTCTGACCACCCCCAGGGCTCCAGGTCCCCTGCCAGGGTCTCTGGAAGGACTCCCCCCCATTTGGGGGGCCTATGGACTTGACTGTCCTATTGGCTCCCCGTGGAACACCCAGACCATGGGGGGGGTCATTAGACAGACACCCCCCCTCTTCCCAGGGGCCCTGATGAAGACTGCAGGACTGGGGGGGGGGGTTGTTCCAGAGGACTTCCTGGAGGAGGTGACACAGAGTGAACCTAGCAGGCACAGAGCCGGCATGTGGATTGTAGCCTAGAAGGGGCTGGGCACTGTGGAGGGCCTGGAAGGTTCCGGAAGGAGTCGGTGCACGACATGGCACTGTGGCCTGGTCCCCCCACCCTCACCCAGTGGGAGCGCCCTTTCCCCATGCTGAGCCCTCACAGGGTGGCTCTGCTCTGCCCGCAGATGCAGACACACAGCTGGCCTCGGCCGCCGTGGACACGGTGCTGGCAGGGGTCCCGGGGCCCCGGGGCCCCCCAGGTCCGCCAGGTGAGAGCAGAGGGAGCAGGGGGCTGGGGTGTGGGGTGGGGTCAGCAGGAGGGGGCCTTGCGGGGCGGCCCTCGGTGCAGCACTGCTGGGGGCAGTGTCGGGGGTCCTGGCCCGTGACTGCTCTGACTCTGCCGACAGGTCCCCCCGGCCCACACGGACCCCCAGGACCCCCTGGGGTGCCCGGGTTTCAGGTAAGGCCCTGCAGTGATGCACCCCTGACCCACAGACCCTTTGACCTGCGGTCCCCGGGGGCCTGAGGGGCACCCCAGCTTCCAAACCCCGAACCCCGAATCTTGTCTTGCACGGAGCTGCGTGACCTCACGGGGGCACCCCTGGGTGGTTCTGGGGACAGAGAAGAACAAGGTGGGGGGGCAGTGGGGTGTGGTGGGTGGTCTCTGCCCTCAGGACCCCCCTGTCCTTTTGTGCCTGCACGCAGGCTGCAGGGGGCTCTGACGGGGACTGCGGGGGCTGGGCGGGCCCCAGGCTGGGTTCTGTCCTCTGATGGCATCTGGGGTGCCTCTGGCTGGGGTGGGGGTCCCAGGGATCCCGGGTGGTACCTCAGCTTCTCCTGGGGTGCCTCCGTGTCGGGGTTCACTGGGCCTGCTTTGATCCCCTCCCTTTTTGTCCGTCTGTGAGTCCTGCTGTGTCCTAGTGGGCTCACAGGGAGGGGGCCCCCAGTGTCCCTCTCCGCCTGTTTGGGGGACCTGGAGCACAGTGGAGGGGGAGGAGGGACGGGAGCACTGACCCTCTGGGCGCGCTTTCCCGCAGGGCCCGGCTGCAGAGCAAAGCGTGACGGCCCTGGCTGTGAGTGTGGGGGATCTGGGGCCCGGGCAGGGAGGGGGCCCAGGGGGAGCTGGGGGGTCCAGGCTGACAGGGCAGGGGGCCGGGCAGCACCCCCAGGAAGTTGGGGGGTCCTGAGGCCTGTGGTGGTGGCAAGGGGCTGGGGCTCACATCCTGAGTGACCTGGAGCCCCCCTCACCGGAGGCCCCTGGGGGGTGCAGGCGCCCGCTCTGTGCTCCAGCCGCAGTTGAGGGCCCAGCAGGAGGGGTCTGGCTGTGCTCCTGTAGACACCCATGTCCCTCTGGGCCGTGTCAGGCCGTCAGGGCCCAGAGAGGCTAAGTCGCCTGCCTGCAGTCACACAGCCGGCTGGGCCTTGACCTGTGAGTGCCCAAGCCACACCTGGAGGACCCCAAGACCAACTTCCTCTATCCTTGGGGCTGCCACTTCCCACTCAGTCTTGGCGAGCTCTGACTCTCGGGGACCCCCAGCCATGCCCCGTGTGCTAGGGTCTGGGCCTGTCCCGCCATTCAGGCCCGGACCCCCCCCCCCACACACACCCCGGGTCTGCCCCCTGCCGGGCAATACCTAACTAGACTCTCCTTCCTTCTGCAGGGGGAGCCTGGCACGAAAGGGGAGGAGGAGGAGAAGGCGGCTGCAGAGGTGACGCCCCGGACCCCGATGCCCCTCATCCTGTCTGGGAATAAAGGGGTCCTCGCCCAGGGACATTGGGGGGGGCTTTAAGGGGCACCGTGCCCAAGAGGCTGGAAAGGGTCTTAGATAGGGGGGTTTCCCTGCTTGGGGGTGGCCGGTGAGGCCTGGCACCCACAGGGGCCCGCAAGAAGGGGGCAAAGGGAGGATATGGCCGTGGGGACTCCCGAGGTGGGGGTGGGAGGGTAGGAGTATGGTGCTCAGAGGGGCTGTCCAGAGAAGGTCAGTGGAGATTGGTGCTGAGGAGGCAGCGAGAGGCACCTGAGAGACCCCTGGGGGATTGGAGCTGGGCGAGGAGGTTGGTGCCACAGCAGCTGGGATGGGCTCAGGAGGCAGCAGGCGGCTGGAGCAGATCCCGGGGAAGACTGAGCCAGCACTGGTGACCTACCCCCCTCCCCGCCCAGTTCCCAAGAGCACCCAGGGGCAGGGGCTTGGCTGGGGCCTTCACATGAAAATGGCCCTCGGTGGCAGGGCCTGGGGTGGGCTGGGGGCCTCCATGAGGCCTTCGGGTCTCCTTTGTCTTTTTTTTTTGGCTTATTGGACCACACCTGGCAGTGCTCAGGGGTTACTCCTTGCTCTGTGCTCAGGGATCACTCCTGGCCGTGATCCCTGGCCCGTATGAGGTGCCAGGCAGACACTCTTCCCACTGTCCAGTCGCTCCACCCTGGTTTCCTTGGTCTTAATTTGAGCTGAGTCTGTTCAACGTCCTCACAGAGCTGCCTCCCCTCAGATAGAGGCGCCCTCGGAGGTGCCCTGGGCCCAGTGCTCGGAGTCACCGAGCGGCTGTGCTCTGAGGACAGCCGTGTGTCTCCCGGTGCTCCTGGCCCAGCCCGTGCATGGGCGGGTATGGTGCTCCCTCCCTTCTTGCAGTTGGGCAGAGCCATGAAGGGGCGACCCAGCCCTCCCCCAGAAAGTAGCCTTGGGGTGAAGCCAGTTGGTACTAGGCTGTGCCACCCCAGGCCACTCGCTGCCCTCTCTGAGCTCCAGGTCGTCAGTCTGAACCCTGCCCTGACTGTGCTAGAGGGGTGGAGGAGGCGGAAGTGGCCCCACCGTCTGGGCTCAGGAGGGCCCCCGCCTGCCCCCCCTGACCCTAGGGGCCCCTCTCTCCGCCAGGGTGAGGGAGTGCAGCAGCTGCGGGAGGCACTGAAGATCCTGGCAGAGCGAGTACTGATCCTGGAGCACATGATCGGGATCCACGGTGAGCGCTGGGCCCCGGTGGTGCCACCCTCCGACACTGGCGCCTGGCTCGGAGCCCTCCTCCTCCAGGAAGCCTGCCTGCCCTTCGAGGCACACCACGGAGATTTCCAGCTGTCTCCAGTGGTCGGGTGTGGGGCATGGAGGTGGGGGTGGTGCCGTGGGGGCCTCTGACACCCTCAGGGCCTGTGCTCAAGAGTCTGGTTCAGCGTTTGTTGGAAACTGAATGGATGATGAGTGTGTGAGTGAACCCGGGGAGGTGGGGGAGAAAAGGGGGAGGGGGAGGAGGTGGGAAGGAGGGATGAAGGATTGGTGAGGAGGGGCCAGGGAAGGACCGACTGGAGGGCCCTGAGCATCAATCAGCACAGCGGGGAGGGCACTGGCCTTGCGTGCACCTCAGACGGTCCCTGGGCACGACCAGGAGGGAACCCTGAGCACAGAACCAGGAGTAAGCCCGGAGTGCCACTGGATGTGGTGCCCTCCCCCCAAAAAAAGAGTGAATGAATGAATGAATAGGTGAAATGATGAATGAAAGAATGGAAAATGGATGAAGGAATTGGTTTATTTTTTTTTCTTTTTGGGTCACACCTGGCGATGCACAGGGGTTACTCCTGGCTCTACACTCAAGGAGTTACTCCTGACAGTGCTCAGGGGACCCTATATGGGATGCTGGGAATCGAACCCGGTGGGCCGCGTGCAAGGCAAATGCCCTACCCGCTGGGCTATCGCTCCAACCCCATGAATGAAGGAATTGGATGGAATGAACGGAGATGAGCAGGGCGGGGGTGTGGAAGGGGTCATAGCAGATGGCGGCTGCTCCTTCGCCCTCCCAGGCACATGCTCTGTCTCTGGCCAGTGCCTGAGGGCCCCCGACGCTGACTCGCGCCCTCCCCTCTCCTTCCAGACCCCCTGGCCTCTCCGGACGGCGGCTCTGGCCAGGACGCGGCCCTGCGAGCCGGCCTCAAGACAAAGCGCGGTGGCCCAACCCCCGACGGCTCCCTGGCGGCCCTGCTGGGCTCCGAGCCTGGGCAGAAGCGCGTGCGTGGGTCCGAGTGAGGCCCGCGGTGCCCAGCAATACGCAGATCCCCGGGCCGAGGACCAGCCCTGGTTCCTGGTTCCCACCCGATCTTCCAGCCCCGCGCTCTGGGGCGCCCCAGGGCCGTGGGGCTCAGCGCCCCTGGGGCCGCTGACGCTCTCAGGGGGAGGGCTGCGGGTTGGGAGATGGGGGCGCCTCTGTGGGGCCCCTCCTGCCAGCCTGAGGCCCCTGCCCCCACCCTGGTCTCTGGAGGCAGCAGGAGGGCGGCTGCTGGCCCGTGCCCAAACTCTCCCCACGGACACGGGGTCCCTGCTGCTCCTCTTGGCAGGCTGGACTCAGTGCCCGCCCCAGGTGCTGGCGCCACCCCAAGGCGCACCCCGTCTTGCCCCGTCCTGGGAGGCAGTGGCCGTCCGGGGTGCTCCCAGGGCCTCCTGCAGCCTGTCTGGTTTCTGGGGGGCGGGCAGGGGTCGGAGCAGGACGTCTGTATCCCCTGACAATAAAGGTGCTCTTCCCATGGGGCTGCAGTGCTGCTGTCTGGGCAGGGTGTGGCGGGCTGAGCCCCCAGAAAAACAAGGGTGCTCCTCCACACACAGGGATGCGGGGCAGAGGTCTGAGCCCTCCTTTCTCTCCAAGCCACATCCTCAGCTCACTGCCGGCCTGCATCCCCCCCCCCCCGCCCTGAGTAGCCCCTTTGTTGGCAGAACCTCATGTGGGTCGTAGTGTCAGCCTCCAGTGCCTTTGCCATCTGACTGGCATGGTGAGGTAGCCAATGCCTCTGCCATCTGACCAGCACAGTGAGGCAGCCAGGAGGCTGGTTAGTCTCCTGGACCTTCTGATACCTTGAGAAACTGTCTCCCCATAGTGTTCTCTCCAGGGCCTGTCCCCCAGATCATCCCACAGAGACAGGAGACATAGTACAGGGGATGGTGCTGGCCTTGCACCCAGCCAACTCAGATTTGGTCCCCAGCACTTCATATGGTTCCCTGAGTCCCACATGAGAGCAGAGTAAGGCTAGAGAGGCGTTCGGAGGGCCAGACTCCCTCCTGGGACAATGACTAGACAGAGACCAGGAAGAGAAGCGACAGCTCCCTCCGACCCCGCCCCTCCACCTTCCACAGCAGCCACCGTCAGCCTCACAGTGCCCATGAGCAAACTGAGGCAAAGGAGGTCACGTGACCTGCCCAGGTGCCCAGAGCCCGGGTGGAAGGGCCAGAACCCCAAACTCTGGCTGTTTGCCCCACAGCCTACACTGTCTACATTGCACTAGTGGTGCTTTTTATCCGGATGTTTGAGCCACATCTGGTGGTGCTCAGGGATCACCCTTAGCGGGGCTCAGTGTTGGGCATTTGGACGGTTCTGTGGCATGCAAGACAAGGACCCCCGTTCCCATCCTACCCCGCAGCCCCTCTGCTGCTTGCTTTCCTTTTTTCTTTTCTTCTCTTTTTTTTCTTTTCTTTTAATGTAGGAGTCCTGCTATTCATTCAGTCACTTCTTAAGCTGACTGAAGCAGTCATGAGCTTCACATTACTTTTTGAAACATTTTTAAACTTTATTTTTATAAAGTTGTCCACAATAATTGTTTATATTCAAAATTTCAACACCAATTCCACCACCATTATTTTGAATTTTCCCACCACCATCCAAGCCTGCCTCATAGGCAGATGCTAAATAATTTATTTTGTATTGTTTGTTATGAATAGTATGAGTTGTCGTGCACTCCTGGAATTCTAAAATTTTAAAAAAAATATTTGGGGTCAGAGGCATTTCTGCGGCATCCTACTCTCTTCCGAGATTCATATTCGAGTCTCTGAATCATGGCCATTAACACACTTAAATGGCGCCCAGAGGCAGTTTGTGGGCGTGACTGCCAGGGAGCCAGAAGGATGGGGAGGTGGGGGGAGGTTGCCCATCCCCAGCTCCGTGAAGTCTGGAGTTTTCAGTCACTGGTCCCACAAACCTGGGTTTTTTAGCGAATTCATTCTCATGCGTGGAGGGCTCGGGATGAACCTATGAAGGTTGGCCGGGAGTGTGGCGGCGATTGGGTTCTGGAGATTTGTGGCTGTGAGGGTTTATTTGGGGCAGGTGGAGGAACACATCTGCCCCCGTCTGAGGTGCCCCGGTGAAATCAGCCTGGTGTGGGGTGGGGAGACACCTCTGCAGTGTGCTGCTCTCCTCTGAGATTCATTCGTGAGTCTCTGATTTTGATCTCTTTCGGGATTCGTTTCTGGTCTCTGAAGCAAACGCCGATAAATGAGCTTGTAAATCTGAGCCAGAGGAGATTTGTCTTCCATATACCTAACTTTTGGTGTTTAATTTCTTGGGAAACTTGGTCCCAAGTGGCCGGGGTCTGGCCAGAGACAAAGTGGCAATTCTAGGGTATCAGGAAGCCTGAAGGCACCGTCAGTCTGCTGGTAGATTCGCAGGCACAACAGGCTGACTTGTTAGGCAGCACTGTACCCCCGTCTGCTGGTTTCTTTTTTTTATTATTTTTTTTATTAGTGAAACACCATGAGACTTACAAATTTTAGACTTACAAATTTTTGTGCTTGAGTTTCAGTTATACAATGATCAAGTACCCATCCCTCCACCAGCGCCCATCCTC
>JAOXYA010121014.1:0-10470 GCA_028565675.1 Sorex palustris
CAAAGTCTCCAATGGAGACGTTACTGGGCCCGCTCGAGCAAATCGACGATCAACGGGAGGGCCTTTACCTTACCTTTTACCTTTCTGCCACATCCTGTTAATTTTATTTTTATTTGTTTTTGCTTTTTGGGTCACACCTGGTGATGCACAGGAGTTACTCCTGGTTCATGCACTCAGGATTTACTCCTGGCGGTGCTCAGGGGACCATATGGGATGTTGGAAATCGAACCTAGGTTGGCTGTGTGCAAGGCAAACGCCCTACCTGCTGTGCTATTGCTCCAACCCCTAATTTTATTTTTAATTTTAACTTTTTGTTACTCCTTCCTTCCTTCCTTCCTTCCTTCCTTCCTTCCTTCCTTCCTTCCTTCCTTCCTTTTTTTTCTTCTTTTTTTTTTTGAGGGGGGAGCCACACAAACAGCAGTGCTCAAACTCCAGACTTACTCCTTACTCCTGGCTCTGCACTCAGGAATCCCTCCTGGAGGGGCTCAGGGGAACTCTGGGGTGCTAAGAATCAAACCCAGGTCGCTACATGCAAGGCAAGTGCCCTACCCGATCTCCTGTTGCTCTGGCCCCTATTCATTTCTTTAAAAATTAAAAAAAATTATTAAAGAACCGTGATTTATAATGTCATTGCTAGTTTCATTTCAGACATAATGTCCTAGCACCAACCCCACCACCAGTGGCAGCTTCCCCCACCCTCACCCCCCCAGTGTCCCCAGGTCCCCTCCCACCCCCTCCCGCACCCCCTCCAGCCTGTCATCTTGACAGGCCCAGTTTTAAGCTTGGTTGTTGTGGTTTGGGTCTCCCTCTCTCTTTGTTAATGTCTCTGTGGTTCGGGTACAGAGCTATCCCACCCCTCTACCCCACGATACACCGAGGCCCTTGACGCCTGTCCCCTGCCACTTCCTGTCCTCCTCTTCTTACTTCCTCCCTCAGTTTCTTTCCTTCCCTGCCTGTCTTCCTCCTGTCCTTCGGGGCAAGGGTGATCTAGCTATCCCCCCATTTAATACCTTGCTTTCCTGGGCCATTCATTCCGTCTACCACTGGTAGCTGAACTTACCCTGAGTCCGACCTTCTGCCTTGCCTTTCTTCCACGTGACACCTCCCCTGCCCCACAGCATCTGGTGTTAATCCCATTCTACAGAGGAAATCTCTTGGGCTCCAGGACATGGGATTCTTGGACCCTGAAACCCCCTACTGGGGGTGGGGGTGGTGGGGTGCGTGTGCGTGTGTGTGTGTGTGTGTGTGTGTGTGTGTGTGTGTGAGGCGCCCAAGGCAGCTGGTCATAGGGGGCAGGTGGAAGTGACAGCAGAAGGGACAGCGTTGTTGGTTATCGTCAGGGTCTTGGTGGTGGGGACTGGGTGCTTGGTAGGACCTTTGTGTGTGTGTATGTGTGTGTGTGTATGTATGTGTATATATGCGTGTGTGTATATGTGTGTGTGTGTGTGTGTGTGTGTATGTGTGTGTGTGTGTGTGTGGAGGGCTTAGGGTTCTTCGGGGCTCCTTCCTGCCTCCCCTTCCTTGGGTGGCTGGAACAGGGACTCTCCTCCCCTCCCTGCTGCAAATAAAGAAGGAGGTGGGGGAGGAGGGCAGAGGAAAGATTGAAGAGGAAGTGGGGGAGCACATTCTGGCAGGGAGGGTTATACAGCACCCCAGTGCCGGGCTGGGAGGGTGCCCCTGGCCATTTGGGGGAGTTCCAAACATGCGAAAGCTTCTCCCCGGGGGCTGGGGGTGCTGGATGGCCTCCAGAGATTATTGATTTTTTTCTTGGTATTTGAATCTGAGCCTTTGTTTCTGGGAAGAGGCTGGTGTCGGCCTGCCCACACCATCTGCAGCATCCCCCCCCCCCACCCCTCTCCTGGCCAGGCCGTACCTCCAAACCCGTGAGCCCTTCCTGGGTGCCCTTCCTGGGTGCCGGAGGTCGAGCGGCTGGGTCACGTGGTGGGGCTGCTGGGCCCCTTTATCACTGGCTTGCAGCTTCCCTGTGCTTTGTGGCGTGCTCGCCTTTGTGGCTGAGGAACAGAATGAAGTGTCCCCTCTGGAGCTGGTGTCGGAACGGCTCTCTCGCTCGCGCAAGTCCTGCCTGCTGGGGTTGGCAGGGTGGTTATGAATCAGTCCCTTATTTTATGTCATGTTTGAAGTGTGGACAGGCAAATTCATCTTCATAGCAGAGGCTGTTTCTGGGATACAAGTCAGAGGATTGATTTTTCAATTTTTTTTTTTTTTTTAAATCGGGGCCACACGGGCCCACAGCGGGATTCAGGGCCTCGCCCGCACCAGGCAAGTGTGCCGCTTTTTCCCTGACCAGGCCAGCTCCCTCTCATGCCATGGCCACCCAATCCCACCCTCAAGAGGCCCCGGCAGACCTGGGTCTTCTGCCCTTCTTTGCTTTTCTGCTGTCCTGCCTCCGGGGAAGGGCAGTTTGGGGGCAGTATTGATGCCTTTGCATCAAGGACAGAGAGTCATGGTTCACTTAATGTTTGAATTTTGGGCCACACCCAGAGGTGTTCAGGGCTTCCTCCTGGCTCTGTGCTCAGGGATCACGCCTGATCATACGGGATGCTGGGGATTGAATCTGGGTCGGCCATGTGGAAAGCAAACACCCTCCTCACTGTACCGGAGAGACCAGCCTGTGTGGTTCATTTTATTTTATTTTATTTTATTTTATTGCTTTTTGGGTCACACCCAGCGATGCACAGGGTTTACTCCTGGCTTTGCACTCAGGAATTATTCCTGGCGGTGCTTGGGGGAGCAAATGGGAAGCTGGGAATTGAACCCAGGTTGGGCCACAAACACCCTACCCGCTGCACTATCGCTCAAGCCTGCATGGTCCATTTTAAAGCTGGCCGTGTGTGGGGAACCTCATTCAGAACTGGGGGACACCTCCAGGCTCCCTGAGCCAAACTCGCCACACTGCAGATGTTGAAACAGAGGCTCAGAGAAGGGAAGTCACTTCCCTAGAGGCTGTGTGACTTGTCCTGGTGTGAGTCTCACTTCCCAGAGCTCCCCCTGCTCCTCCTTCCGGTCTCCGAGGACCCCCTGGGAATGCTCCCCCACCTCCCTGTTTATCAGGGGTGCGGACTTGGTTTTAGGGGCTGTATTCCCAGGTGTACTTGGTCACCCTGCTCAGGGAGGGGGATCCCGGCACTGCTTTTCCTTTTGGAGGGGAGGGTTGAGGGGGTCCCCCGGGTTCTGGCCCTCCCAGATGGGCTCAGGGCCAGCAGAACAGGCCTGGGTTTTATGAGTGGGCCCAGTCTCCTTGCTCCCATCTGCCACCCCATCGATCGCCTTTGTTGCCCACCCCCGCCAAACCCACCTGGTCCCCCACAAAATTGAGGCTTAGCACAGCGAGAAGGCTGAGAGTGGGAGGTGGCAGGCGGACGAGGGAGGACGTGGTTCCGTCTGTACGAAAGACTCTCTGATAATAACGGTGAAAGTCATTGTCTTACTCATCCTTACTGGAGATAAGCCTCCTCAGGCAGTATCAGGGGTGCAGGGTTTCCCGCTGGGGGGGGTGGATATAGTGAGATGAACTTCCCGGGGTGGGGGTAGGGGTTGGCCCATGAAAAGGAAAAACAGAAGTCAGTGCTGGAAATTGTCTGGGGCCTGTTGGCAGGGACGGGGTCGTGGACATTCTGTTGGCCCAGTGCTGGGACAGTTTGATGTCACAGGAGGACAATCGCTGTGGGTTTTTTTTTTGGGGGGTGTTGGTGGTGGTGGTGGGGTGCTTGGAGGGGGTACAACTAGCAGTGCTCAGGGCTTACTCCTGGGTCTGCGCTCGGGGGTTACTTCTGGTGGTGCTGAATTATTATCAATCCCTATGGGGTGCTGGGGTTGAGCCCTGGTCAGCTGCATGCAAAGCCAATGCCCTACCCACTCTACTGTCTCCAGGTCTTAAAAGAATCTGGTTACGCGGTCGCTTCCATAACCCAGCTGGGTAAAGCGGCCAAGCAGACGGAAGCCAACACAGCTTTCCGTGTGTGTTGATCTCACTGACTCCTAGGCTCCGTGGCCCATGGCTAGGCTGAACCGGCCTCTCCGGTGTGGGAATGGGCCACCTGTGCCCTCAGGGCTAGGACGTGTGGATCTAGGGGTGTGTCCTCTGCGGCCTCTGCACTCCCCAAGTATTGCAGTTCTCCCAGTCCCGGGCTCAGGTTTGGTTTAAGTAGGCAGGTTCCACCCCCCACCCCCACCCCCAGGTCCTGAGAAATGCTCCTGGACTGCCTAGTGGAGGTGGGGCTTGCCTGGGGAGACAGGCGGGAGGCGGACGGAGGGCTGAGGCCAGTGTCGTTCTGGGCCTGCTCCTGGTCAGCCCTGCTGGGCACACACACAGAGCCAGGGTTGGGGGTGGAGGTGACCTTCACAGACCTGCCTGAGTCACCCCCCATCCCCCTCCTGCCATGTGACCTTTCATCTGTTGGACTTCCTGTTGCCTGGGGCTCTGGATGCTTCCAAGAGCTCCTTGCACCCTGGCCTGCATGGTGATGAGGTGAGTGCCTGAGTGCCAGAGGCTGTCCCATCCTCTTAGCCCCCCACTCCCATCCCCGTAATGATGCTGGTGGTCCGTGAACAAAGGTGACCCAGTGCCCTGTATGGATCATTTCCCATTTAGTTCTTTTCAGTGATTTCTTTTATGTGGGAGGTGGGGATGGGGGTTTGGGCCACACTAAGCAATGCTCAGGGCTTAGTCCTGGCTCTGTGCTCAGGGATCACTCCTGGTGGTGCTCGGAGGATCATATGGGATGCCAGGGATTGAACCCGGGTCAGCTGCATGCAAGGCAAGTACTCTACCCATTGTACTCTCTGTCTGGCCCCTCAGTGATTTTTTTTGGGGGGGGTCATACCCAGCAGTGCTCAGGGCATACTCCTGACTCTGTGCTCAGGGATCACTCCTGGCGGTGCCCATGGGAGCATATGGGATGCTGGGGACCAAACCCGGGTTGGCCATGAGCAAGACAGGTGCCCTCCCTGCTGTACTATGGCTCTGGCCTAGTGAGTCATCTTTTAAAAGAGGCCCCAGATGGACTGTCAGTATCTAGTAGTGCTCAGGGGTAGGGGTTGGGGCTGTGTGTGTTGGAGGCCTAGCTCAGGGCCCTGTGCATGCAAGGTGGATGAAGGCAAGCACCTTAACCCTGTTCCTCTGGCCCGCCCCGCCTTTTACTCTCAATCCTCATTTGAGAAATGCGGGACTGGAGTCGCAGAGGGGTCAGGTAACTTGTCTGAAGGCCCCTCTCTGTAGTAGTGTTTAAACTGGGGTTCTACCCCTCAGCCCCGAGTGGTCCGTTACTCTGATTCTTTTTCTAAGGGAAGTTGGAAGAAGAGTTTTTGTTTGTTGGTGGTACCAGGGATCGAAACCAGGGTTGCACACAGGCTAAGTTAGTGCTTTGTTGCCGGAAGAAGAGTTTTGAATGTGAAATCTGCTTTTAAAAAAAACACATGGAGGGGCAGGAGCGACAGCACAGCAGGTAGGGCGTTTGCCTTGCACGTGGCCAACCTGGGTTCTATCCCCTGCATCCCATATGGTTCCCTGAGCACCGCCAGGAGTAATTCCTGAGTGCAGAGCCACCAGTAGTAACGCCTAGCATCATCGCACATGACCCCAAAAGCAGAACAATAACAAAACACCCCCCCAAAACATGTGGAACTGCAGTGAACCAGAACACACTTGGTAGGTCACCTGTGTCCTGGCTGGCTCTGTCTGGGCTCAGGAACTCCACTCGAGTACCCCCTTCCCTTCCATCCCCAGGGGTGCGGGGATCGAGGACATTGCGGGCATCGCTTGTGACCTGAGCAGCATCAGCTATGGGCTTTACAATGGTGATGGTGGTGCCTGACCTCTTCCTCAATACTTTACCTCACCCCGGCCAGGTGCTGACATTGCTTTCTCCGAGGCCCCGTTTGGTTCAAACCTGTGCCCGGAGTTGATGGGGCTGGCGGTCAACCCCCTGGCCAGGGCCTGTGCCTAGTACCAGGAGACTAATAGGGTAGGGGAGGCCATGCTTCTAAAGGGGGCCAAGGACTGGGGTGATAGTACAGCAGATGGGGCGTTTAACTTGTACACGATCGACCTGGGTTCGATTCCCAGCATCCCGTGTGGTCCCCTGAGCACTGCCAGGAGTAATTCCAGAGTGCATGAGCCAGGAGTAACCTCTGTGCATTGCCAGGTGTGATCCAAAAAGCAAAATAAATAAATAAAAATAAAAATTAAAAAGTAATAAAGGGGGCCAAGAGTGACAGTCACTCTGCGTGTCCACCCTTAGGTGAGAGTTCAGGGTGCAAGAACACTACCTCCATGAGGAAAGATGGGGATAGGGAAGGGGGTGTTCTTTCCTCCCGCTTCCTCTCCCTGGCACCTCAGCCGGTAAAAAGGTGGGAGCGATTTGCGTTTAATGGGACCAAACGTGGGGTTGGAGTGTCAGTGCTCCGGGTGGGGTGCTTGCTCTGAGCATGACCATCCCGGGTTCAATCCCCCGCACCCCATAGGGTCCCCTGAGCCCCTCCAGGGGTCATCCTTGAGTGCAGCGCCAGGTTTAAGCCCTGAGCACTGCCAGGTGTGGACTCCACCCCGCCTACCCCTTGCCATACACACACACACACACACACACACACACACACACACACACACACACAGTGTCAATGGCCCAGGGCAGAAGACAGTTGTCAGGCACTGTCAATGCTCTTGGGTGGTCTGCAGTTCAGTTCATTTCCCCTCAGCAGAGAAAGGGTGTGTGTGTGTCTGAGGTGGGGCGGGGAGCGGGGTGCCGAGTGTGTGTTGGCTGCTGGGTCTCTGGCAGCAGTGACCAGCCAGTATGGAGTCCAGCCCACAGCCAGGACACTGAGGTCAAGGCCTGTGCTGTGGCCCAGAGCAGGAGCCAGGCCCTGGTCGATGGCACAGAGGAGTTGACAGGCCCCCAGGACAGAGCTGAGGGCCACTCTCGCCACCACAGGCACTTGTTAATCATTCCCCGCTTGGCGCCCTTGTCTGGGAGAACCTTGCTGAGAAGGGGCGGGGGGGTTGGCAGGTGCCAGCCATTTCCGCGGCCTGACCCCCTGCCCACCAGGCTCTGTGGGGCCGTCTGCCATGGACTCCATGCTGGAGTCTGTTCTCAGGCACTGTCTCGGCTTAGGGAGTGGGAGAAGCTTGTGCTACCCCCAGTGGGTGTCCCCACCTTGGGGACTCAGGGATGCCAGGGCCTGAGTCAGATACACAAACACCCAGGCCTGCCCTCCCTGGGCTGCTGGGTGCTTTTTCTTGGCCCCACAACTCAGATCCCCGTCCCCCCCCGCCGGTCCCCCTCCCTTTTGCTTTTTTGGCCATGCCTGGTGTGCACAGGGCTTATTCCTGGCTCTGTTCTCAGGGATCACTCCTGGTGGGTTCATGGGGCCCAGGTGAGGTGCCAGAGATGGAGACTGGGTTGGCTGTGTGCAAGGCCAGCGCCATCCTCACTGTTGCTGCCCTCAATCTGGATTCCTGCTGTGCTTCTCTGCTTCCCCGTGACCTGGGCCAGGAGGGAGGAGTCAGTCCTGCTAAAGTGCCTTCTGGAATGTTGAGGGGATATCAGACCCTATCACGAGTGGGGGGAGGAGGGTGCCTGGAGTGGGGGGAGGGATGGGGGGGTATTTAAGACTGTTGGATCCATTTGATTAAAGGACATGCATGTTCCAATGCTGGATGGGGTGGTGGTAGAGGGACTGTCCCGTGGGCTGCCCTGGTCTGCGGCTGTCTCGGGTACCCCCTTTACAGTGGAGTTCTTGTAAGAAATGCCAGGTCTTTCTCTTTCCGAGGGTGTGGACGGGAGAGAAGGGGTGCTATGATCTCCAGCAGGTTTGGAGCATTTGTCCTGCCTAAACTCCAACAGTTGTCTTTCTTTCTTCTTTTTTTTTTAATTTTTAAAATTTTGTTTTTATAAAATTGTTCACAATAATGGATTCCATTCAATATTTCAACACCAGTCCCACCACCATTACACCTTCCCACCACCATTATTTCGATTTTCCCTCCACCACTCCAAGCCTGCCTGCCAGAGGCAGATGCTAAATAATTTATTTTGTATTGCTTGTTACGAATAGCTCCTGGAATTCTAGAATTTTAAATAACTGGGGTCCAGAGACATCTCTGCAGTGAGCTGCTCGGTTCCGAGATTCATTTGTGAGTCTCTGGATCATGGCCGTTAATGTGCTTAGATGGTACCCGGAGGCAGTGGGGAGATGGGGAGGAGCGGCCTGGAGTTTGCAGTCACTGGTCCCGTGTACCTGGGTTTTTCGTTGGGTTCTGAGGTTCGGGGCTGCTGGGTTTCATCTGGGGCAGGTAGAGGGATGATGCCTGCTCCTGTTTGAGGTACCCAAGTGAAATCAGCCTGGCTCAAGGTCCGGAAACACGTCTAGGCTCGGTTCGGAGTACAGTTGTCTTTCTTAGCCCTCTCTGCCTCGAAGAGGGAGGGGCTCAGAACCTTCTGCTCCTTGATTTTGGTTTCTGTCTCTTTTTTTAGCGTTCTTGAGGGTGGCGGGTGTGGCTCTGTGGTAGAGCATTCGGCTTGCATATGTGAGGCCCTGGGCCTCCAGCACTGATTAAGAAGAAAAAAGCAGAGGTCCAAGTGCTTTCCAGAAGGTGCTATGGGAGACCCATTCATTCAGCCCATGCTGCTTTCTGGAAGTGCTATGGGCTGAATCCATTTCATTCAGCCGGTGCTTAGACATTTGTCCTCTAGGCCTGTGACTGTTGTAGGTGGCTTCGGGGCTTCAGACCATGAGCCTGGCCCTAAAGCACTTCAACTGATGAAGAAGCAACTAGGCCACACCCAGCAGTGCTCAGGGCTTCCTCCTGGCTCTGTGCTTGGAGGACCGTCGGGGACACACGGATCAATGCCGGGTCAACTGCGTGCAAGGCCAGCACCTAGCCTCTGTGCTCTTTTTTCACCCCCTAAACTTCCTTAGGGAGAACCTGCAGTGTGTCAGGCACGCGACTCTCACACCTTTTCTCTTTTCCCTGCAGAACATAGACAGCTGGCTAGGTACATGCAACATTGACAGCTGACTAAGGCCCGGAGGCACAAGAGACCAGAGGGTGTGTGGGATTGAATGATGCGGCAAAGGTCTGCCATGATGTCCTTGATGGTTTGTGTGTGTGTGTGTTGGGGTGGAGGGAGGGGTGGTGGTGGAGGGAGAATGGGGGTGGCAGGGGACAGAACCTTCTCTGAAGTTCTGAATCAGGCAGGAGAACCCAGTGTGTGTTCTTGTTCTGGGATCCTGGAATCTTTCATTTTCTTAATTAATTTCTTATAAAGTTGTTCATGATTTATTACATTCAGTATTCCAACACCAATCCCACCACCAGTGCACCTTCCCCATCACCATTATTTCCAATTTTCCCAACCGCTCCTCAAATAATTTATTTTATACCGCTTGTTATAATTTGCTAAAAAGGATAGCAAAAAATATTTCCTTAGAAGGAGGTGTGTGAATATTGTATCTCCCCGTCGGGCTTTTGGAATCTTTTGGCTGCTTTTGCTTCTCTCTGGGCCGGGCGCCTCAGGCCTGAGTGCGGACTTGGGGGCTCATCCTGATGGTTCTGAGAAAGGGACCTAGATGGTCCCTGTTTTTGGACATGAGGACCTAACCCTGGCTTCATTATCTTTCTGATACTTCTTTTCTCCTGGCCCGATTCTCCTTGGCTATTTTATTCTTATTCTTTTGGTGGCGTTTGGATTATTCCAGGCCACCATGAATACTTGGTGGAATGGAGCTGGGTGTGACTCCATTGAAAAATTAAATGGCTCAAATGGCAAGTGGCCAGAGATAGCTCGAAGGGCTGGAGCGCCAACTTGGCAGGTAGGAGGTACAGGTCCGTCTCCGGCACTGCTTGGTCTCTGCCAGGCATCCCTGGGAGTTATTACCTCTGAGTCAGGAGTAGCCCCTGAGCACTGCCAGGTGGAACCTAAAAACAAAACAAAACAAAACAAAAAGTCACCCCCCCCCCCCCCGCCAGTATGTCTATGTGGAGGAAGCTACCTCCTCTCTGCACCTCATCCCTCACCTTTCTGGAAGGCAGCTCTGTTATGTTAACCGCTTACCACCAGTGTGTCCACCTGCCTGCCCCTCTGGGCTTGGAGCCTTGGACACTGTTTGCTTTTGCAGCTGCCAGGCTGGCCGGGGTGGAGCTCCTCTGTGTGGTCTGCATTGCCCAACGCCACACTGTGGCTGCAGGCAAGCTCTGGGGTATCTGCCCTTTCTTTTTAGTTTTTGATTTTGGAGGCCACATCTGGTGGTGCTCTGGGCTTACTCCTGTCTCTGCACTCAGGGATCACTCCTGGCGGTGCTTGAGGGATCATATGGATAAGGCGCTGGGGATGGAGCCCGGGTCGGCTGTGTACAAGGCCAAGTATCTTAGCTACTTACTGTCTCTCCAGCCTGGTTCTCTCTCTCTCTCTCTCTCTCTCTCTCTCTCTCTCTCTCTCTCTCTCTCTCTCTCTC
>JAOXYA010121030.1:0-10469 GCA_028565675.1 Sorex palustris
CTTGAAATATATATATATTTCTCTTTATGATTTGTTGCCTACTGTCTGAACTCCATCAAACATGGTGTGGTCATCATGGAAAATGGGTAGGAAGTGTCTTATGATGTATTGTGCGTAAAGTGGCTGCATGGTCCAGAAAGCATACTGGAGCATGTTGGCAGTTGAGTAGTGGAGGTTGGCTGCCAGGGGGGGGGGGTCCTTTGGGGCGGAGAGGGCTCTCCCTCGCCCCAGGGTGACCTGAGTGAAAACAGCCTGGTGCAGAGTCAATATTCCATATTCCACCATAATCCCCATGGGATAATGCAACTTCCAGTCCAACTGTCTGATGATGTGAACCCCATCATTGGTTTGTCGTTTTCAAGAGTTTTCTTTGTGCCCCAATACAAGCTAAGCTGTTTGAGGGACTCCTCTATATGACTGCTTCCTTACTAGGTGCAAATAACTGGTGTAAAAGAACATTAACACCTTACTGAGAGTTTGCCTGCAAGTGAGGATGAAGTGAGGTTCCATTACCCGCCATCAGGCTCCAACAGGCCTGGGCATCAAGCTTTGTGAGGTACTCTCATGCAAATAACTGCCACACAATGATTAGAAACAAAAACATCTAAGGCACATAGAACATAGCAGGCACTCAATCAATTTAAAGCTGTAATTATGTGGCATGCATAATTTGTCTGCAATTCTATAGGTTTATTGCAAAATTATTGAATTGACAAAAAGATAATATGCCCCAAGCTGGGTTTCTTTCATTATTAAGGATTACTACTTACAATAGAAGACTGTTATTTTTTTTTGCCTTTACCTTTACCTTTAATGCCAACCTCTTAGTCAATCTATTTTTTTAATTAGTGAAACAACATGAGGTACAGTTGTAGACTTACAAACTTTCGTGCTTGGTTTTCAGTTACACAATGATCGAGTACCCATCCCTCCACCAGTGCCCATTCTCCACCACCAATGATCCCAGCATCCCTCCCACCCCATTCCCTCAACCCGCCCTGACAAAAAGATAATTTTGAAAGGTAATTTCCGAGGACACGGCTTGTTGCCAGCAAGGGAACGCCTCCAAAGGCCAGTCTTTGCCGTGTGGCCAACGCCCGGCCCCTCCTCCCGTTCAGTGTCAGCCACGCCCCATCAGTGCTGAGCTGGACGGTTGTTTCCACAGGGCCCCACCTCACAGTGCTCAGGGTCTGGCAGAGCCCAGCAGAGCTCAGCCTGGCATGGGCTGGTGTGTTTGGTCCCCACATCCTACAGAGCCCAGGGCCCCACCCAGAGCTGAGGCTTGAGTCCAGGTCCCCAACTTGGCCCCCCACCATTTGAAATATCTCTAAGCTGCATCCGTGTTTGTTTGTTTTTTTTAAATCTTAAATTTGGGGTGGAGGGTTGGGCCTCACCCAGCTGTGCTCAGGGCTTGCTCCTGGCTCTGTGCTCAGGGATCACTCCTGGCAAGCAGGGAAACATACTGGGGATCGAACCAGGGTCTGCTACCACAAGGCAAACACCCTGTCTGCTGTACTATCACTCTGGCCCATGCGTTTGTGTTTTTAATGAAATTGTGACCATTGAAATGTATTTATAAATATTTACACAATTGGATAGTCTGACAGAAGCACTTACACAGTCTTGGAAAAAAATGTGAGAAATCTCTGGAGAGCAAGAGAATTTCCTGTGATTTCCTTAGGCGATACTTAACACATTCGTACGAGAGAATGCGGCGGCAGGGAGTTTGCCTGGTGCACAGGAGACCCCAGCCTGTTCCCTGGCACTGCATGGTCCCCTGAGCACCAGCAGGAGCGACCCCCAATCGCAGAGCTTGAAAGGCCGTCTAGACATGGGCTAGCTGGGGACTGGGAGGGTCCCTTGGGAGGTGTCTCCCACGGGCCAGCCCTTGGTTGGAATGTTCTGGAGCAGCGTGAAGATGTGTTCTGCAGAGCTTTCGCCCTTCCAAACTCCCAGAATATAAACTGCCCCGATAAACCGCCTATAAACTGTGTCTCCCCTCCAAGCGAGTCCCCAGCACCCACCCTCACAACAGCGTTTCCCAAAGGCAAGAGAAGAGGAGGAGGGGGTGGGGAGAAAGAAGGGGTGTCCTAGGAGAGGGGGGAGGAAGGGAGGATGGCCCCAGGCCCCCCGGTGATGTTCTAAAAGCTCGGAGAGGCTGAGCTTAGCAGTTGAGTCCTTCCTGCCACCCGCCCCTGGTTCGGTGCCTTCAGCCGCTCCCCAAGCCAGAAGTGTCTGGAAAGAGCAGCGCTGCCGTGAGTTTCCTTGAGACACTGAGGCTCAGGTTTTGGTGACTGTCTCCGTCATTTAATGACCCAAAATCTCTGCCTGGGGTTGAGCCGCCCCCAAAGCTCCTTTATCCAATATGCCACAATCTTAGGTGCTCAAGTTCACATTCAGTGAAGCGTTTCCGAATAAACAGATGAAGGCACAAGCTGACCTCACTACAAACACACTCCGGGAAGCATCATAGAGCATCTGGCAAAGGCAGGGCCAAGGCCGAACCCTTGACACGCGACAGCCCACAAAGTCCATCAGCGCGATCTGTCTGAGAGTAGACAGATCAAAGAACCCAAAGAATGACCCCTCAGGTATGGCCAATGGTTTTCTAGAAGGACACAAAACTCAATGTGGTTGCTGGAGAGACAGTTCCGTGAGTCGGGTTCAATCCCCGACACTCCACATGGTCCCCCAAGTCCCACCAAAACCAGATCTCAATGGGGGAAATGTGAGTCTTTCTGTAATTGTTCTGGATGCCACGTCTGGCTGTGCCCATGGCTTATTCCTGGCTCTATGCTGAATAAGCCACCCGTCATGGGTTTCCAGGGACTGTTTGTGGGCCAAGAGTCCAACCAGGGTCTGTGGTGAGCAGGTGAGCACCTCAACCTCTATATTATGTCTCTGGACCAATTTGAACTTCTGTTTGAGGGCCACAGCCAGCAATGCTCAGGGGTTACTCCTGGGTCCTGCATTCAGGAATTATTCTTGGTGGGCTTAGGGGACCATATAGAATGCCGGGAATTGAACCCAGGTCAGCCGCCTGGAAGGCAAAACCCTACCTGCTGTGCTATCACTTCAGTTCCCACATTTTAACTTTTTTTTTTTTGCTTTTTAGGTCACACCCAGCGATACACAGGGGTTCCTCCTGGCTCTGCATTCAGGAGTTACTCCTGGCAGTGCTCAGGGGACCACATGGGATGCTGGGAATCGAACCCGGGTCGGCCGCTTGCAAGGCAAACGCCCTACCCGCTGTGCTGTCTCTCCAGCTACCAGTTTTTGAATGATGCTGGAATAACTGAATATCCATAGGCCAAAAAAAAACCCAAAATTAAATCTCAACCTCTACCTTGCCCCATTCTGAACCAACAATCTAGCTGGAGTTTAGTCTCATACACTGACGCTAAACTTGTAAAATATTTGAGCAGCAAATATAGGCTGACTGAGGGGGGAGGCAGGACACAGAAATAACTCACAGGGAAAGTTCTATGAGACTTCAGCATGGAAAACTGTTCCTCCTAAGACACAGTTATTCTGTGATCGGTTACTCTTGTGTACATGTGACTTTGTTTTAAAGGCAGGTCCCGAGAGAAAGAAAAAATCAGTTCCCAGGGATGGAACATTTCCTGCAGCCCCATCCTCAGCATACAGGGCCCAGCAGACCCCAGTCACCTCCCGCCTTGCCCCCCAGTCCACACCCACAGTCCCCGGGACCTGCGTCCCATGCCACTCACATGTCTTGAGCCTCCTAAGAGTGACGTGTCAGGCTCTGGGCCGCGGGGGAGATCATGCAGCTTCAGAGCAGGGCAGCTGGGGCGCCTAGGACCCTCGGGGTCGGGGGGCTTCAGGAGGTCCGGTGCACTGCCCTTCTGGGAAGGAACCACACAGTTAGTAGCGGCGATGATAGAGCATGTGGAGGGATGGCAGAGAGCCCCCAAAGCCTGACAGAGGAGCGTGCCGACTTCTGGGTGCTCAGAGGCGCACTTGGTTCTCGTGACTGTGCCCGCACACCCCCGGCCCCCCAGACAGCCACAGTCAGGACGGAGGCATCATTGAATGGGGATATCTGGGGACCTTTCACTGTCCTCCCGTGGTTCATCAATTTGCTTGAGGGGGCCCAGTAACGTCTGCATCGTGAGGCTTCTTATTACTGTGTTTGGCATATGGAATATGTCACGGGGAGCTTGCCAGGCTTTGCCGTGTGGGTGAGATCCTCTCGGTAGCTTGCCGGGCTCTCCGAGAGGGGCGGAGGAATCGAACTAGGGTTGCCCCAGTTGGCCGCGTGCAAGGCAAACGCCCTACTGCTGTGCTATCGCTCCAGCCCATCTGGGGCCCTTATGGATGAGTAAAGGTCTTAGAGAAGTTGAAGATCGCGTACAGGCTTTCATCAGAGCCCTGGCATCTGGTCAAAGGAAATAGAACACACACTCCAGGGAGAGATTTGGCTGTGGTGTGGACATGAAAAGAAGAAAAAGCGGGACCACGGCCATTGGCAGCAGGCAGGGCGATTGCCTTGCATGAGGCCAGCCTGGGGTTAGTCTCCGGAATCTCACGGGGCCCCTCAGCACCACCAGGAGTGACCTCTGAGCACAGAGCCGGGAGTCAGCCCTGAGCGCCATGGGGTGTGCCCCAGAAAAGGGAGAACCCTTCCCCCTGTTCTCTATGAAATGTCCTTGCTCCTGTGGGCTGGACCCCTGGACCCCAGGGGCGCATGTGGCTATATCTATATCAAACTTCCCAGAGCCTTGAATCAAATCAAATCCATTTCAAGTGCCAACTGCTATGTGGTAGGTAGCGACGGGCCCACGCTGGGGCAGAGAGAGGGTCACGGAAGGGTCTCTGCTTGAGACTGGGCTGGCAGCAGCCCTGGGGACCCCGCGCCACTGCACACCCATGTTCAGCACCAGGCGAGCCCCGTCTCCCAGGGGCCCTGTGGAAGAAAAGATTCCTCAGGGTCATCCCTCCTCCCCCTCCACTTCCCCTCCTCCCCTCCCCCTCCCATCCCCTCCCATCCTGCCCCTCCCCCTCCTTCCCTCCCTCCTCCCCCTTCCTCTCTCTCCCTTCTTCCTCCTTCCCTCTTCCTCCTTCCTCCTCCTCTCTCCCTCCTCCCTGTCCCTCCTCTTCTTCCCCCTTCTGAGTCTCCATTCCTGAGCACTCAGTAGCAGAGTCGCCCACTCCCCCCTGACCACAGGACCGAGGGCGAGGGCAGCTGCTGCAGAGAGTGACAGGGACAGGGGAGGGGAGCTGAGAGGGCAGCCCCCAGCCCCAGGAGTTTCTGGGGCTCCAAGCTAGGTGGGTCGGCGGGTGGGGCTGCAGTCACAAGGGCCAGAGAGGGCCCAGAGACAGATGGACGGACTCCAGGAGACGGCAGGGTAGGTGGGGCTTTCAGGGCTCTCCCTGGCAGTGCTCCGGGGGGCAGGGGACACGTGACATGAGAGATTAAATCAAGGCCCGCCCACACACAAGGCACCCACTGGCCCAGCCCGCAGAAGGATCAGCTGCGTGTCCCCATGACTGAGGGTCCGACCCCGTGGCTTCTTCCTCCTCCTCCTCCTCTTCCTCCTCCTCCTCTTCCTCCTCCTCTTCTTCCTCCTCTGCTCAGCTCAGAGGTGATGCAGGCAGGGAAGCAGGTGCGGGCAGGTCCTGTAAGGGGCGGGGAGGGGCCAGGCTGCCCGTCCCGCTGGGGTCTGAGCCCTGGCCACTGGGAGGGCCCCTCCCCTCAGCACCTTGCCCCGTCCTTCCTGCTTAACTGCTGCATCGTCGAGGGCCCTTGTCATCCACATGAGGCTAATGACAGGTGCCACCAGACCCAGGGGAGGCCCAGGAAGTCCCAGGCAGCCACGGGCATCACTGGATGCAGTGGGGGGTATCTCTGCATGAGCCATTTCAGAGACCAGCTCAGGGGAAGCGCCTGGAGACCCGGCAAGGGAGAGGCCCCAGCTCCTCGGCCACCTGCGGCTTTAAGAGCTCCACCCACATGTCTGGGCCTTGGTGCAGGCCCCTGCAAAGAGGGTGTCCCCCTGCGGAACCCCTGTAGTCCAGGCGCCCCTTAGGGCCCCAGGGCAGACATGCGTGTCATCTCTGGCGCTGACCCGCGAGGGCTTGGGTGCTCACGGCCAGGCAAATGTCCTACTTAAGGGCTCTCTCTGCTCGCCCCGTCATTATAATGGCATTTATGGATCCTGCCAGGCCGGCCCGTGCCCCAGGAACAGGGGCTAAGCGGATCCCTAGGGTAGCCACATCCAGGGGTGGGCTACCGTCACCCACATCTGTGCCCCAGACACTGACACTATCGCAACCATGTTCGTAATGTTTTAAAGAAGAACAACCACATCTCAAGTAAGGTGGCACAGTCAGGAGCGTGGCAGTGGCCATGAGAGTGTGGCATGGGTTCTTAGCCAGGCCCTGGGAATCCTGCTGTCTGGGGTGGAGCCTCACCCCCTGGGCCAGTAGCAGGGCAGGGACGGTGCCACGAATCCACCACAGGGTAGCACAAGACCACACGTCCAACAGACGCCATCAGCGCCACCTTGCCTCAACTTCCCGTGGCAGCAGCTACACCTCCCAGTGCCAAGGACATGCAGGCCTGCCTTCTCACCTCCGCCTCTCCTTCGGGGCTCAGGAAGCTCTGTCTGGCTGTGCCACCCTGAGCCGCGGCACCTGGGGGCCTCTCTGTGCCCGTGTCGTCCTTCCTGGGGACGGCAACCGCACAGCCTTCACAGGGCTGGGGCTCTCTCAGACCCTACGGTGCTCAGAGGCTGTTTCTGGCTCTGTGGTCAGGAGTGATCCCTGGCGGTATTGGGGGACCATCTGTGGTACTGGGGCTTGAACCCAGGCTGGTTGCAAGCGAGGCAAGCACTGCCCACGGCATCATCTCCCTGGCCCTTCCTGTGGCTCTTTGAAAGGTGGGACCACCAAGATCTGCGAGGACTCTGCCTGAGAAGGGCCCGTGCATGGGCCTCAGTGCTCATGACAGGCATGGGGTGCCCGCCTCTTCCCTGGCCCTCACTGCCCAGTGTGGGGGTGCCCAGTGCCCAGGTGGTGCTCAGACACCCGCACTCCCCCTGCATCTGGGCTCAGCCCCCTGGGAGAAGTCAAGGTGATGGAGCACTTCCAAAGCGGGGCCTCTGCCTGCCCGGGCACCGCAGCTGTGGGTACGGATGGTGCCACTTGGCCCTGAGGAGCCAGTGGGGGCTCCCTCGAGCATTTCCAGATTCCCAGCTGCATTGCCCGTGCCCCGGTTGCCGGGGGCCCCTGCAGCCCTGCCCACCCGAGAGCCTCCCAAATGCTCCCTCCCAGGACCCACCTTGAAGCTACACGCACGGGCAACTCGCAGACACACAGACACGGCCACAGCCTGCAGCCTCCAGACCACGTCTGTCCACAGCCACTCTCTGGCTCCACGGCCGGGGCTGGGCCTTTCGGTGCCTCCACAGGTGACCCGGAACCAGATGCGGACCCGCCTCCCTGGGTGGTGTGAGGCTAAACGTGTCCACTACAGAGCCTGGCCCAGTGTGAACACTGCCCATCCAGAAATAATCCTGACATGACCGCATGGCCATTTGGAGGCCTTGGGGTCTCTGGCGGGGGTTGAGGGGGTGCAGAAGAGCCCTGGATCCCCCAGATCGGTAGCTTCTACCTTCCTGGCCCAGGAAGGGTATGCCTGAGGCAGTGGGCAGCAGAGGACCCCAGGAATGACAGCCCGAGCCCATACACCCAGGCCCAGCAGGGCGGCCTGTCCAGAGAAGACCACCACAGGCCAGAAGGGACCGTCCACAGCCAGGTCAGATCAGGGGACCAGAACCCGGGTTTCTGGGTCAAACTCAGCTTCTTCCTGCCAGCCTGCGCCCCCCGCCCCACGCGGCCCCCAGCCTCCTTCCCGGGGGCGCAGCCAGCCCTGCCCACAGGCCTCCTTAATGGCAGGTTGACCCACCTGAGCTAATGGGGTGCAATTCCCACATCCTGTCTCTGTCAGATTCCAGCAGGGGGCACCGCACACCCGGCCCCTGGAGTTAATGGGTCGTGTCTGTCCGGAGAGTGTAGGGCCAGACCCAGCTGGCAGTGCCCAAGGGCTTGGCCTTAAGCAAGGCGAGCACCTCACCCACTGCACTATTTGGCCCGAGACAGAGACGGGTTCCATGTGGGGGCGGAGGCGTCAGGCACTCCTGGGTGCACTCAGGGCTCCCTCCCAGTGCTGAGGTGCTCAGAGGACAGTGCTCAGAGAATAAGGATCACGCAGTCCCGCTCTGTGTGCTTCTCCCATCTTCCCCCAGGCTCTGGGACCCTGGCCTGGCCGTGGTCCCTGCCGGGAGCTCCCTGGGGCAGCCTCTAGAGCTCAGCAGCTGGGAACTACCCTCCCGGCCAAGCTCCCTCCAAGAGCTGCCCGTGACATTCCCGCAGGCCACGTGCCCCAGTGGGCTCTGCCCTGAGCCCAGAGCTACGGAGGGATGCGGCGGCGGGCGGCCATGGGTACCCTGGCGGTGGCGGCGGCGGCGATGGCCGTGTCCGACTGACTCCGGCGCTCCGACGTGCCCACACCCTGCCCCAGGCAGGCGGCTCCAAGATGCTTCTCAGAGGTCATGTCATTCTGGGACTTGGAGAGTTCTAGAAAACAAATACACACAGGGGTGATGAGGGCATGGATTGCGGGTGTCTGCTGGGGGGTGGAGCCTCCCCAGGTGCAGGGGGACCCCGGAGGTGCTGGCATAGCAAGTCCAAGGCAGAGTGGGGTGCACCAGGAGAACCCCCAGAGACGGCAGGAGGATGGCAGATCTGGGCAGGGGTGCTCTGCGTCTGATGCCTGAGTCTTGGGGGTGTAGCAGCCCGACCAACTCCCACCCAAGTTCTTAGACTCCCACCCACCATCTCTCTGGAGCCCTTGCAGGGAGGTGACAGTGGATTTGGGGACCCCTCGGCTATGAGCTTCAGATCCTGCAGACCCGGGCTCTCGTCTCTGGGTTTGGAGCACGAGGTGGGACAGTTCCAGGGGTGAAGGGAGAAGGAAGAACCCACCCCACCCAGACTGGACCCCGTCAGAGCCGGTCTGGCCCCCAAACTGCCACCTCAGACCTGCTCCCTACTATGGGGGTCTCCTGCCACTCCTGACCTCTCGTGGGCCAGCAGGTGACCACGGGCATCAGGTCAACCCTCCTAGGAGCCGTGTTTAGAGAAGTGAAAAAGAAACAGGCAAAATTCAAGTTTGTGTGTGTCTGGGGGCCGCACACAGCCATGTTCAGGGCTGACTTCTGGCTCTGTGCTCAGGGAGTCCTGGCGGGGCCCCAGGACCCTACATGGCAGCGGGTCAACCACATCAAGGCAAGTGCCCTAACCCCTGAGCCACCTTTCTGGCCCGCACTGTTGATTTGTCCCCAGTCTTCTCCCATGAGCCCTGCCTGAGCTGCTCCCCCGCAGCCCCACACCAAGCTCCAGCTTGGCTCTTGCCAGTTCTGCCTCTGGAGTGCTGTGGGCTTCACCCCTACTGGGAAGCAGCCTCGACCCCCCACCCCCATGTGTGTGGCACCCCTGTCTCCCGACCTGCCCTGGAGATGCCCTCGGTGGTACCCAGCTCTCCTGAGTGTGCTGCTCAGGGCATCTCTGGGCTCACCCGTCTCTCCGGAGACCGTGACTGTGCCCCAAAGTCCAGGGGCATTTGATGCGCCCCCCACCCCGCCCTGGGCAGTGTTGAACCGTCTCCTCCCGGGCCGGGCCTCAACACTGTTTTCAAGTTCTCCAGCCAGACTGTGGGGCACCCCCACCCCAGCTCTGGGAAGCCCCCGGCAGAGGGTTCCCTGGCACCCCCACTGGAGAGGGCAGGTGAGCCCCGGATGTGCTGTCCCCTCAGGGGTCCCACTCTCACCCCACACCAGCGCCAGTCCCTCCTCTCACGTCCTTAAGGGGACCACGAGAAGCCCCCGGTGCCAGGCGGGGGCTCAGGGCTGGCAGGGTGGGGGAGAGGAGGGGTCGTGTGCTCTGCTCGGCTGCCCCTCCCTCGCCCGCAGTGTCCTGGCCTGAAATCTTGAGGCATGGCCCAGGGAAGGGGCCGGGAGGACCCCCCGGGTCTGGGGTCGTGGCAGCCAGTGGTCAGTGTCCCACCCTCCAGCTGCCCCCACCATCCCGGGTGATGCTTCTCTAGGGACCAGGTGGCAAAAGTCACCAAGAGAAACAGGTGCCCGACGCGCCCTGAGCCGGCCCAAGGGGCCACAGATTTCCCACAGACAGCGTCTCAGTGGCCACAGGCTGCCCCACGGAACCCGCAGGCCACGGGGCCACCAAAGGGCCCTGGCGTCCTGTCCCTGCCGAGCCTCACGTCAGGGGGCGGGTGCAGACTGGGGGTCCGTCAAGGGACCGGGCAGAGAAGGGGCTGTGCTCTCGGGGGTCGCCCTGCCACACCCCCACCCATCTCCCCTGGGGCCCCTTGTCCATCCCCCCGGGGCCCCTAGTCCAATCTCCCCTGGGGCCCCTCATCCATGCCC